>JBBPMJ010000613.1:0-19134 GCA_038090255.1 Austroboletus niveus | reverse complement strand
ATGCAAATTCCTCTGAGTTCGTATCTGCAAGTTTGCTTCTCGATCACAAACGACGTTGTGATGTCGATTTCGTTGATGTACGAGAAAGCCGAGGCTGACCTTATGCTGCGCAAGCCAAGGAACGCCAGGACAGATCGGCTCACCGATTGGCGACTGTTCTTCCAAATTTACCTGGTTCGTTGCTGCGTTCATGTTTCAAGAACAATGTGACTCATTTTGCGTAGTTCCTCGGGCTCATGGCTTGGCCCTGTTGTATGGCCATGTTTTTCCTGTACATGTACCAGCATGGTCTAACGTTTTATGACGTCATTTTGACCTACAACAAGTGGCAAGATGGATGGCAGGGTAGGTCTAGCGAAACACTCAGGGATCTCGTCAACGCCGGACAGTGTGTCTAGTACGTGGCTCCTTTTCTCCTAGGCTACGGAATTGCTGATCAGAAGCAATAGCTATGTTACCATGGTGTTTATCCAGTACGGCAACCTGCTCGCTATCCGTAATCGAAGGGTCTCGCTGTTGCAATCGAACCCGCTCTGGGGACCCAGACGGAACTTGATTGTGCCCTGTTCGATGGTTGGCACGGCGGTCATCGCTGTCGTCAATTTGTACGGCCCCGGGCTTCAAAAGGTGTTCAACACCACACCGATCCCGGGAATGTTCTGGGGTCCACCTTTCGGCTTTGCACTCGCCATATTGATCGTTGACGAACTCCGTAAACTGATTGTCAGAACATATCCCAAGGTAAGACAGAATTACTTTTACACGTACGGGTAGGTTGACTGACCCACCTTGAACAGTCCATTGTTGCCAAGATGGCATGGTAACATATATGTATTGCACGCTCTGCAAGACAATCAAGACCGAATGCATCTTGTATTATATCTTGTCATCTCATCATACGTGCATAAGGAATTAGAAATTTTGCGTGCTTTTAAATAATGTCCGTGGCGTACCTGAGCAATGCATGTAATACTGATAAGATCGGGAAGAATGCAAGAGTTTCTTTTGATGGATATACGATGTCCTGAGTTGGACGTTGAACGTTCATGAAAGTTGATGCACGTTGATGATTGATAAGGACTATAATTGTGCCGTCAGGCCCGTACGACTGCTGTATAATGGTTGGAAGGGCGGAGGCGTATGCCGGCTTAGCAGTGTCTCTGGTGACTTTCGAAACGACGCGCGATCGACGTTCAGAAAGCGTGACATGTTCAAGCGGATAGTCATCAAGCGAGGGAAACAGTCAAGCGAAGGAAACGGTTTCAAGGACCAGCTGTCACGGCGATGGCAGGTGCTCCGACGATGCGACTAGCCTCTGATTTTATAGCGTCGCCTGCTAGTCGTCGCCAGATGGCGGGAGCGAACTCAGGCCTTTTCGCGTATGGGGTGTGCTAATGTTGGCGAGACAATGATCCGATTCAGATCCCAATGCTGTGGTATCGTGCCCCGCCGATGAACTTTTACTTAGTAGCGAGTCTCAGGCTGCGCTAAAACGAGGACCATAGGAAACTGATTCAGGAATGCCAGGCACAGTGGGTGTTTCGTTCTTATTGCAGTCACAGGACGCCTGTTATCTTCGTGGCGAATACCACGCAAGTCAAAGCTAAGGATATGTGTGCAACGAGGTATTATGAAACTGACGCAGGAATGAGAATCGAAATCTGATTATCTGATTATCAGGTGCATTCAAGACACCGCGAATGTCCGCAAGTCCATATGGGCGGTGCGTCTACATGGTACTAAGTATGGACGAGGATGGCTATACTCGCCTCCGTGGTTGGAGGAGAAACAAATGTATTCCGCAAGATAGGCGGAGATTTCCTGCAAACTCAGCTCTATTATACGCCATTATTCTTGTGAGCGTTGCACTGCCCCATCCCTCCAACTTTTTGGCCGGTTATGATGGTTCGTCACACGGCAGGGTCTGAATAGCGAAATCCCCTCGGGTCACGTCACAATATGCACGGGCAGGTGAAGACGGAAATGATATGGATACTTAGCTCGTAGTCGTGATTTGGGAATAAAATATTTAGCTGATCCCAATTCGCACAAGCTACTTACTGAATTTATTGGCTATTCAGATGCAGATTTTGCGAATAATGAAGACCGAAAATCGATTTCTGGGTATGTCTTCCTGCTTACTAATGGAGCGATGTGGAGCTCCAAGAGACAACATACTGTCACGCTTTCGACGGCCGAAGCTGAATATTCAGCACTCACTCATGCGACGAAAGAGGCCGTTTGGCTTCGAAATTTATTCAATGAATTGAAAATGCCATGTGAAGTACCCACTTTATTATATGGGGATAATCAATCGGCCTTAGCAATAGCAAAAGATGGACAATTCCATCAACGATCGAAATATTTCGATCTACGAGCTCATTTTATTCGACAAAACGTTAAAAAGGGGGTTATTGAGCTCAAATATTGCCCTACTATCGATATGACAGCGGACATCTTTACTAAAGCGTTACCAAAGCCAAAACACCAGAAACATGTTGCCGAACTCGGCATGGTCATGGTGTCGGCTTGAGGGGAGTGTTGGAACTCTGAGCAGGCGGTGTGACTGCACGTGATGCAAGCCGATCTGCCGAGGTATAACATCTTACTCAGAAATGGGAAATTGGGTAGATAGTATTTAAGGCGATAGCGGAGACCCAATAAAATCTAGCTGCCTTGCGCCCGATCCATGACAATCGCCTGCAGAGCCGCTCTCAGATCATTATCCGAAACTCCATCATATACGCTCGCCGATTACTAATCGTGTCACGCCTTAGGTATTATTTGTGGGACGTCACATTGTTTCCTTATTTGTAACTGCGTTACATCATTCGTCCCAATACTTTTTTTTTTGGACAAGTGGTATTATTATGTAGCAACTGACAAGCTAGTTCTACATAATACACTACAAGGCGCGTTTCCTTTGGACGTTTGTGGGCATTTTGTGAACAAAATAAATTTTTGTAAGTGAAACGATGTAATGGACGTTAGTTGAAAGAGGTTGTATACAATACATAAGTGGTTGCTAATGGAGTAGAAGGGAGCGGAAAACTTGAAGCGTCTAAAGCTTTTCGGTTGAAAGCATGGACAAAAATGTTGCGAGAGGAGAGAAAGGCTCGTTGGAGGCAAATGTCAGGATGCGAGATGACCTCGGGAGGGTAGAGAAACTCAAGGGTAGTGTCTATGTCAGTTGTTGTGTTAATGAAGGTGAGGTCTCTGTGAGCGCCACTCGAATCTTCGCCAACGCCGTCGATGAATCGAATAAAGTGTGGATCTGTTTCTATGTGGATGGGAGTGTAGGGAGTGTAGATCGTCATTTTTGCCCACAATGATGAAGTTTTCACGGACGCAGCTGAGGTAGCGCTTTCACCAGAGAGCGGGACCACAGGTGCAACTTGTCGAAAGTAGCTGAGCAGTATCAATATATCACCGCCGCCGAAAGTAGTGGCACGTGGGCATGGTGACTTTTCATCGGTGACGCTACGGGGCATAAGTACATACTGTTAGTGAAGAAGAAAAGACCGACCTGTTACCTGGGCAGCTGACATGAGAGCCAGGAAGCACGGGCAAAGTCACATAGAATCGTGACGCACCGTCGCAAGTCGCAACGATTTCTTGCACCTCGAATGGGGACGCCCCGGCATGAGGAAGCGCGTGACAGCAGTAGAGCGCAGCGATCGATTGCAAATGAGCGTGACACGAAAGTTCGCGCGCATGGTGGTAAGAAACTCCGCTTAGAGGCGCAGCGCCAAAAGTGGGCGTGACGGGTCATGTGCTCAGGTAACGGGGCTTCACTTTGCCGAGGCTCCGGTGCTTATAGTATTAGATGGCGGTCGTTCGAAAACAGGCCGGTCCGAGGGAAAATGCATTTACGCACGCCCCGCCGTAGTGGGGGGTGTGGGACTCAGGGTCCTACCCGGTGTCCCTGGTCGTTGGGGTCCTCGGCAGGTTAATACCCACCAAAACCTCTAGTGTTCTGTGTGTTACCCAGTTCGTCGGGAGATCAGTGACGTTTTTTATTATGTGGGTCCATGTGTGCTCAACTTTGGAAGCTGTTATTTTGGGGTGTCGTCGTGTTGCGAGCTGACGGTCTATCGTGAGGCGGTCTTGGATGCGTTATTGCCATTCGTCCCAATACTTTGTGTCCGCCTTCTGATCCACTTCTGACAATTGCTGATATTTCTGGAGCCAGCACGCGTCACCTGATATTCACTTGCACGATGTATCTGGTTATGTCAGCACCTCACCTGTTTCCTGATGGCTCTCATGGACAGGTCGGCTGAATATGACTCCCGGTCGACTGTGTGACGAAGATGGCGGCTTTTCGTCGTCTATACATAGACTTCTTAGCCTCGGACTGGGGTCGTTGAGCATGGGAATTGCGATATTTGACTGTCTCTCACTCCGAGTAGATTCGGATGGTTTGGAAAGCCGTTCACTACTTTTAGTCTTCAGAGGCACGACTGAATAGTTCCCAAGCTAGTGCGTATAAAGTCATTCCAAGGGGCGATAACTGCACGCTTGTGTAGGTAATGTCATTTTTACTTGGAAATGGAATGCACAGGTGACAGTTCGTACCAACCATGTGATACAGCTGTGCAATCGTTCCTCGTTCGTCGAAGGGTCAGAATCATATCATAAGTTACGAAGAATTGTGATAAAAATTAAATCGCGGTTAGGGAGAGATTCTGAATGAGGCGCTAGGTTGCGTTGACTGAATCCAATACGTAACCCAAAATGAAAGAAAAGGCGCTCGGAGGTGCGATCATCGGTTCATATCCGTCTGCGTCATACATTGCGGGGGATTCACATCAGGAAAGTCGTGGAGATGACATTCTCACATCAGCTTCTTAACGCACATATTAAACTGTGGCATCTTTATGACTCTGGCACTTATTTTTGAGCAGAATACAAAATTCTAAGTATATGCAGTATCAATATCTAGGAATACCATCATCATTGCTCCACCAATTTCCTGAATCATGGCCAGGGGGATTCTCTTAATCGATAGATGTACGAAAGAGACTAGGATATCCAGTCGCCGGCGCCGCCACCGTCATACAGAGTGATGCCTCTGATTTCAGACAGCGTATCCTTGGCAACTACTTATCATGAGCAGACTCTTGACGTGTCGATCGGAATTTAGAGCGGAGTCTGATCAATTGCCGATGGCCGACGGAAAGCGATAATGCCTGGACGCTCATCTCTCTTTTTCCACGTTCAGCCACCGTAATCCCTCGAAGTTTTGTTCTCTCTGCAGCCCTTTTTACTGATCTGGGGCAAATGCGTGTCCTTGTCATGTACAGCAGAGTTATCTCCGCTGTGTATTGCAGGCGTGCGCACCCGCAATCCGAGACGCTAACCATTTGCACTTCCACAGCCCACTGGGGCGTTTATCACCTCTGTACAATTGGGCTCGCATAGCCTTGCCCGACGATCTTTGGCAGGGTTTGTGGCATTCTCAGAGCCAGTTTGTGATAGCGTTCGCGTCGTTTTTCAAGCGTCATTAATGTCACGCGCGAAGAAGTACGTACCAAGGTAGGGTTGTCTTGGCCTTCCGACACGCGCATCGAAGCGATCTTAGAGGGCGCATTTCTTCACTTACATTTGAACGTTGGGCTAACATTATTGAATTGTCCGGTACGACGATGTTTGGTTGGCACAGTTACGTGCTGGAGGGGGCTCCGCTGAGTGGCAAGTATGTTGGTGGTCGTACGTGTGGCGTCTGAAAGCGCAACACTCCGACTGTACAGTGGCCTGTGAACTGGTGAGAGTGGACTACGGCGACGGTGTACCTGAGGCTTGAGCCCGAAGTGCAAATTTAAAAGGTGAGCCAAGGGACATGTCTAGGCGGCCTCCTGTTGGCTGTTTCACAGAGGCGGTATCGTTGCAGAATCGGGCAACGGCGAAATCAGCTCATCGTGGCTGAGCCGGCTCAAGAACTCAATGGCGAAATCATCGCAATCAGTCTCAGAATAGCGAAAGGGTCGGTCAATCCACTACCCAAGGACGATCCCCGATTGGTAGGCCCGTCAGTAGATGAGCAGATATAAGCTCATTCATCCCTTTTCCTTCGTTCCGCTCATACAGTCCGGCTGTGATGGAGAAGCCCGCCGACTCTTCCTCGAGCAAGGCTGCTGAGCAGGGCTATGGCATTCAGATTAGGTGTGCCCCACTTCCCCTTTCCTCTCAACCGTTCCCTTGACCGTCTGTCCATCCTAGCTATCGCACCCTCTCCATTCGTGTCGATGAAAAAGTCGGTCACGATACCAAGGTTAAAAAGTCGACCGACCCCGCCGACACCACTGCCGCCATCGATGTCCACCTCATTCCAGCCGACGATGTATATGTCCGCTACTCTTGCAGCCCAGCTGTCGGTCTCGAGCCTGCTGCCGTCGAGCGCAGACTCAAGGATGGAAAAAACATTATTAGTCCCCCTCCCACCCAGTACACACTCAAGGCACTCAACTATGTCTTTGGAGGCTTCAACTTCCTCATGTGGATCGCGTTCATCGTCACCGTTGTAGGTCCCCTCCCTTATTCTTATTTGCCCTTCCCGTCAGTAATGAAAGGCCCGGTAGCTCTCCTATAAGCCCTTGGGGCAGCCCCCAGAAGCTTTCAATCTCGGTGTCGCTGTTCTCCTTGTAAGTGCCTCCTCTGTGACTCCCTCCCTCATCCTCATCCTTTTCTTCATAGATGCTCGTCATCGTCATTTCTGCTACCTTCTATGCCTTGGTCGACTGGAACGCAAGCCGGATCATGAAGTCCATCAAGTCCCTCATTGCTCAGGAGGCGGCGGTCATTCGCGACGGCAGCCAACAATTCGTTCCCGCCAACGACATCGTCGTCGGGGACATTGTCGTGCTTTCCACTGGCGACCGCGTACCTGCAGATCTCAGAGTCGTCCAAATGTCGTCAGATTTGCGCTTCGACCGCTCTCTTCTTACCGGTGAAAGGTTCGTTTACTCGGTTTTATCTTCATTGCACCTAACTGACTTTTCCAAGTGACATGATTCCTGGATCGCTTGATGCTACTTCTGGGAATGCCCTCGAGACACGCAATTTGGCTCTCACATCGACCTTCGTTACCCAGGGCAATTGTCATGGTGTCGTTTTTGCCACTGGTGACCGTACTGTCATGGGGCGCTTGGTCCGCATGTCTGGCGAGACAAAGTTCAAGTTGACGACCATACAACGGGAAATCTGGTTCTTTACCAAGGTCATTTCCACCATCGCTCTCTCACTCTTCTGCTTCTCGCTTCTCTTATACGGCGTGTGGCTTCGCAAGAGCTATCCGGGATATGCGAACATTAGCAGTGCCATTATCAACTCAATTGGCTGTCTGACGGCATTCGTTCCCCAGGTGAGTCCTGCTATATGTCTTGTCAGGTATGGAAATGCTCAGATATCTCCTTACGATCAGGGTCTTCCTGTCTGTGTCGCTCTCTCCTTGACTGTCATCGCACGTCGCATGGCTAAGCGCCATGTGCTTGTGAAAAACCTGGCTACCATCGAAACCCTCGGTTGTATTTCTGTTTTATGTTCAGACAAGACTGGTACTCTTACGGCAGGAAAGATGGTAAGCTGTTCTACGCGGATGGTTCGTCAATACTAAACACTGCCCCGTAGGCCGTCGCATCTGTGGCCTTCCTGGATGCTGTAATGAAAGCTGATGAGATTGCGAACGAAGTGGGCAAGGTGGATGACCCTCATATATACGGTGGTCTCGACGCCATGCACAAAGTCACCCGGCTCTGCAACGGTGCCAAGTTTGATGCTGCCACCATCGATCGGCCCGTCGCCGAGCGTGTCGTCAAAGGCGATCCCACTGACACCGCTCTACTCCGCTTCTCTGAGGCCCTCTCCGTTCCCAGCCTCGGCATTGATACCCCTTCGCTGTTGGAAAACAGCAAACGTGTATTTGAGATTCCGTTCAACTCTAAGAACAAGTGGATGCTGTCTGTTGTGGAGGTGGTCGATGAGGCTGAGGACGAGAAGAGCGCCAGGATCTGGATGTTTGCCAAGGGTGCTCCTGATATTCTGTTCCGCTCTTGCACCACGGTCCTGAGGTCGGATGGCTCCGTCGCGCCATTTGACGATGCTGCCAGGGAACAGATCGCCGTGTTGCAGAGCACCTGGTCGAACGAAGGCCAGCGTGTGCTGGCATTGTAAGCATTTTGTGTCGGTGGTAAGATGCTGGCTGACGCATAGTGTAGGTGCCGCAAACCGCTCGAGATGTTCAAGAGTGACATCCCGCCGAGCGATTTAGAAGAGATCATGTACAGTGAGATGCAGGAGCTGACATTGGTCGGCCTTGTTGGGATCCGTGATCCTCCCCGGCCCGACGTTCTCGGCGCGATTGACGTCATCCGCAGAGCCGGTGTCCGCGTGTTCATGGTCACCGGTGATTTTAAATTGACTGCGGTGGCCATCGCTCGTCAGGTAAGCGCAGCATGTGCCCTCTTCTAACGAGGCTGATCTTGTCCAGGTTGGTATTGTCTCCCAACACCGTATTGAGACAATCGTAGATGTGCGGGCCGCCTCTGGCAAATACCCCGAAAATGTTCGCCCATCAACCGTCAAGCCCTCCCCCGATGACTCGATCAGGGCCCTCGTTCTCACTGGTGAAGATGTGTCTACCCTTACCCCTGCCGAATGGAACGTCATCGTTGGATCTTACACCGAGATCGTGTTCGCCCGTACGACCCCTGATCAGAAGATGTCGATCGTAGAAAACATCAAGGCGCGCGGTGACAACACTGTTGCTGTGACTGGTGATGGTGTCAATGATGCCCCTGCGCTCAAGGCCTCTGATATTGGTGTCGCCATGGGAAGTGGTAGTGACGTCGCAAAGGAAGCTGGTGAGCTTTGTTGGAATTTGTCCTTGTCTTTTGGCTAATAGGACCGACGATACCCCCAGCTGCGCTCATCTTGCTCAAAAACGATTTTGCGTCCATTCCTGTTGCCATCGAAATGGGCCGTCTGGTATTTGATAATCTTAAGAAGGTAACGCTGTATTTGATGCCAGTGAGTCGATTATCAACCCAATTTGACGTGCGAAAACTCAGCTCGGTCTTGTTAGGTTGGTTCATACACCGAATTCATGGGCGTGCTCGCCAACGTCTTGTTGGGAATGCAAATTCCTCTGAGTTCGTATCTGCAAGTTTGCTTCTCGATCACAAACGACGTTGTGATGTCGATTTCGTTGATGTACGAGAAAGCCGAGGCTGACCTTATGCTGCGCAAGCCAAGGAACGCCAAGAAAGATAGGCTCACCGATTGGCGACTGTTCTTCCAAATTTACCTGGTTCGCTGCCGCGTTCATTTCTCAAGAATAATGCGATTAATTTTGCGTAGTTCCTTGGGCTCATGGCTTGGCCCTGTTGTATGGCCATGTTTTTCCTGTACATGTACCAGCATGGACTTAAGTTTTATGACGTCATTTTGACCTACAACAAGTGGCAAGATGGATGGCAGGGCAAGTCGATCGAAACACTCACGGATCTCGTCAATACCGGACAGTGTGTCTAGTACGTGATTCCTTTCCTCCTAGGCTACGGAATTGCTGATTATAAGCAATAGCTACGTTACCATGGTGTTTATCCAATATGGCAACTTGCTCGCTATCCGTAACCGAAGAGTCTCGCTGCTACAATCGAACCCGCTCTGGGGACCCAGACGGAACTTGATTGTCCCCTGTTCGATGGTTGGCACGGCGGTCATCGCTGTCGTCAACTTGCACGGCCCCGGGCTTCAAAAGGTGTTCAACACCACACCGATCCCGGGAATGTTCTGGGGTCCACCTTTCGGCTTTGCCCTCGCCGTATTGATAGTTGACGAAGTTCGTAAACTGATTGTCAGAACTCATCCCAAGGTAAGACGATATCGTTTGCACGTGCGAGTAGGTCGACTGACCTACCTTGAAACAGTCCATTGTTGCAAAGATGGCATGGTAACATATGTATGTCTTGCACGCTCGGCAAGACACTCAAAGACCAAATGTATCCTTTATCTTTTACTATATCTTCTCATCTCATCATACACACATTTGTAATCAGAATTTGTATGCCTTTAAATAACGTCCGCGGCGTACCTGAGCAACGCATGGAAGTATTACCGCCAAGATCGGGAAGAAAACAAGGGTTTCTTTTGATGGATATACGATGTCCTGAGTTGGACGTTGACAACGTTGGTGATTGATAAGGACTACAATTGTGCCGCCAGGCCCTTAAGGGCCGTATAATGGTGGAAATCGAAAGGGCAGAGGCGCGTGCCGGCTTAGCAGTGTCTAGGCTGGCGACGTTCGAAACGGCGCGCCATCGACGATCAGAAAGTGAGGCATGTTCAAGCGGACCGTCGTCAAGCTAAGGAAACGGTTTTAAGGACCAGCTACGGGGATCACAGGCCTTAAATGATACCTGATTTTATAGCGTCGCCTGCCAATCGCCGCCAGCATGCGGGAGCGAAAGAAGGCCTTTTCGCGTATGGGGCGTACTACAATGATCCTGCTGCTGCGGTATCATGCCTCGATGAATTTGGACTAGCGAGTCTCACTGAGGCTGCGCCAACTTAATGAGTACCATAGGGAACCGCCAGGCACGGTCGGTGTTTCGTTATTATTGCTGTCACATGCCTTTTCTTCGTGGCGAATACCACGCAAGTCGAAGTCATGCCAAGGGTAAGAGTACAACGAGGTATTTTGAAACTAACACAGGAATGACAATCAAAATCAGGTCATCAAGCATACCGCGAATGTCCGCAAGTCCATATAAACGCTAGTCTGGCGCGTGTTTCAATGATGCGGCACCATGTGGTACTATATATGGACAAGGATGCTATGTCCACCATACTCGCCTCCGTGGTTGGAGGAAAAACAAATGTATTCCGCAAAGATAGGCGGAGATTTCCCACAAACTCAGGTCTAGCGGAGTATCAGATCACTCTTGTGAGCGTCGCACCGCCCATCACTCCAATTTTTTGGCCGTTTATGATGGTTCGTCACACGGCAGGGCTTGAATAGCGAAATCCCCTCGGGTCACGTCACGATATGCACCGGCAGGTGAAAACGGATTTAAATGCCTGTCCGTCTATTTAACTCTCCGCCTCACTCGAGCTCGCTCTTTGTGCGCCCCCTATGGAGTTTCAGAAGACGAACTCGAAGGTGTCGGCTACGGCGAGGGACAAGTCCTCTGGTTATGGGATTCAGATTGGGTGAGAGGGCCGTTTCTTCGCCTATCTGACATGCTCAACGTTTCTCCCGAGATAGATATCGAACGCTTTCCGTTCGCGTCGAAGAGAAGGAGTTACCCATCAAGCAAAAGCCTAACGCCGATCCGGCCGATGCCATTGCGAGCATAGACGTTCACCTTATCACCCCAGAGGAGGTCTATACCCGCTATTCCACTCACCCCGTGCACGGCTTGGATACCACTGCCGTTCAGCGCAAGTTGAAGGATAGCAAAAACGTCATCAGTCCTCCGCCGACACAGTACTGGAAGAAGGCTCTCAACTATGTCTTTGGTGGCTTCAACTTCCTCATGTGGATTGCCTTCATTCTAACGATCGTGCGTGTAAAAAAAATTTCCGAGGGTCGTTCACCGTTGATCCACTATATAGTTATCTTACAAGCCCCTTGGCCAACCACCCGAGGTCTTCGTGCTTGGTGTCGCGATCTTGCTGGTCAGCTACTCTCGGTCGTGTCATTTTTTCTCGTCTTTTGATTTCATTTTCCCAAATAGTTGCTCGTCATTATCATTTCGGCCACGTTTTACGCCCTAGTGGACTGGAATGCTAGCAGAATCATGAAATCGATCAAGTCTTTGATCGCCGAGGAAGCATCTGTGATTCGCGACGGAAATCAAATCCTCATTCCTGCCACCGAAATCGTCGTCGGAGATGTTATCCTCCTCGGAGCTGGCGATCGTGTTCCAGCCGACCTGAGAATCGTCGAAGCATCTTCCGATCTTCGTTTTGACCGTTCGTTGCTTACCGGAGAGAGGTGAGCTCTCCCAAGTTTATACAGATACTCTGTGCATGAATCGGCTAAGAGCAGCATAGTGATATGATCCCCGGTACCCTGACGTCCACGTCGGATAATGCTCTCGAGACGCGTAATATTGCTTTGAACTCAACCTTTGTCACTCAGGGTGCTTGCACCGGCATCACATTTGCGACGGGTGACCGCACCGTGATGGGTCGTCTAGTGGCCATGTCCGGTGAGAAGAAGTTCAAGCTGACGACGATCCAGAAGGAGGTTTGGTTTTTCACCAAGATCATCTCTTGCCTCGCGTTATTCTTTTTCCTATTCTCGCTCCTTATGTTTGGTGTTTGGCTGCGGACGACGTACCCTGGATATGATACGACGAGTTCGGCCATCGTGAACTCGATCGGTTGTCTCACCGCTTTCGTCCCTCAGGTACATCCTTTAGTGGCTTAAATTTCCCTCTACGCGGCTGATATTCTGTAAATCAGGGTTTACCTATATGTGTCGCCCTCTCGTTGACAGTCATCGCTCGCCGCATGGCGAAGCGTTCTGTTTTGATTAAAAACCTTGCCACTATCGAAACGCTCGGGTGCATGTCCGTCCTGTGCTCTGACAAAACGGGTACGCTCACCGCCGGAAAGATGGTGAGTCCGTTTTCGAATTAAAATAGTTCGATATTTATAGTTCTTTTCTATAGATGCTCGAGAACGTTGCCTTCCTTGACAATCGTTTCTCGGTTCGCGAAATTCCGGAGAAAATCACGGCTGCCTCGGCCCCCAAAATGTTCACTGGTCTCAAGGATATCCATTTAATCGCTCGATTGTGCAATGCTGCGAAATTCGACGCAACTACGCTTGACAAGCCGGTTGAAGAACGCGTGGTCAAGGGCGATCCGACGGACACTGCGCTTCTCCGCTTCTCCGAACAACTTGACGTCCCAAGTCTGGATATCAAGACCGAGCGAGTTGTGCATTCCTGGTCGAAGCGCTTTGACATTCCCTTCAACTCGCGCAACAAGTGGGCCCTGACGGTCGTAGTTCCAAACAGCGAAAAAAGTGAGAGTAGCTCAGGATGGATGCTTATCAAAGGTGGTCCGGACGTGTTGTTCAATTCGTGCTCCACTGTGATGCAGTGTGATGGTACCTCTGTGCCGTTTGGACCCCAACAAAAACAAAGGATGTCTGCGATCCAAAACGAATGGTCGAGCGAAGGCAAGCGAGTACTTGCACTGTGAGTCCCTTTTACATGACAGGACGATGATTCTCAACCATGTCGTCCTGTGCAGTTGCCGCAAATCTACCGAGGGCTTGGATCTTGACTTGTCTGCCAATGCGTTGGAAGATTTGATGTACTCGGAAATGAAAAATTTGACGCTGGTTGGTCTCGTCGGTCTCCGGGATCCTCCTCGCGAAGACGTGCCAGCTGCCATCGACACGATCAGACGGGCCGGCGTTCGCGTCTTCATGGTCACTGGTGACTTCAAACTGACCGCAGTGGCCATCGCATGTCAGGTATGATTTCGCTTGCAACCTCAATCGTGTGTGCTCATCCTATGTTGTACCTCTTGTCAGGTCGGGATCATCACAACAGAGCGAATCGACACGATCGAGAACGTAAAAGCTGCTGCTGACGGAAGGGATTCTCCCAAAACGCGGTACCACATTAAGCCCTCGGAGGATGACGGACTCAGATCCCTTGTGCTAACTGGAGATGAAGTTTCCACTCTGACGGATGTCGATTGGGATGTCGTCGCCGGATCATACAACGAGATCGTCTTTGCACGTACCACGCCTGACCAAAAGATGAAGATCGTCGAGGAGATCAAGCGCCGTGGGGACAACACGGTTGCAGTCACGGGCGACGGTGTCAACGATGCTCCTGCGTTGAAAGCCGCTGATATTGGTGTGGCCATGGGAAGTGGAAGCGATGTCGCAAAGGAAGCTGGTACGTTGTTATTCTTGTGCTATTATTAGCTTTCGCTTAATTGGTCCTACAGCGGCGATCATTCTGCTCAAGAATGATTTTGCATCGATACCGGTCGCTATCGAGATGGGTCGTCTTGTGTTTGACAACCTCAAAAAGGTTACCTTATATCTCATGCCGGTATGTCAGATTTCCACGGCACATTGGCGACGAGAAACTGATGGTTAAGCCCAGGCTGGCAGTTACGCGGAGTTCATGGCTGTCGTTGCAAATGTTTTCTTCGGTATGCAACTTCCTATGACTTCATATCAACAGGTCTGCTTCTGTATCACAAACGACGTCGTCATGTCGATATCTCTCATGTATGAAAAGGCAGAAGCTGGTGAGTCTTGACAAGTAGTGTTTGAATATTTCTGATTTTATGATTAGACCTCATGATGCGTAAGCCACGCAATGCACGAACAGATCGCCTGACAGATTGGCGCCTGTTTGTGCAAGTTTATTTGGTGAATTACCAATATCAGCCATCTGGGCATGATGGCTGATTCACTTTCTTCTTCAGTTTATCGGGCTGATGCTATGGCCTTGTGCAATGAGCATGTGGTTCTTCTACATGGAACGACAGGGCCTCAGGTTTTACGACGTCATTCTTGTCTTCAACAAATGGCAAGCCGGCTGGCAAGGGTTCACGTCTGACGAACTCGCCGAATTTGTCAACGTGGGCACTTGTGTCTAGTACGCCTTAAGAAATTCTTTGATTTCGTGTTCTAACGACCTTTCTCATTCTTTCAGCTACGTCACGCTCGTGTTTGGCCAGTATGGTAGTCTGCTGTCCGTCCGCAACCGTCGGGTTTCGATGGTGAACTCAAATCCCCTCTGGGGCCCGCGGCGCAATCTAGTGGTGCCATGCAGTATGGTCGCCACGGTGGTGATCGCGTTGGTGAACTTGTACGGACCGGGGCTGCAGCAAGTGTTTGACATGCGTCCGATTCCGGGCATTTTCTGGGGCCTGCCTATCTCATTCGGGGCGGGCATCTTGCTGATGGACGAGTTGCGCAAGTTGATCGTGCGGACATATCCGAAGGTGAGAACGCTTTACATCGTTTGATCTGTTGTCTTGAGGGCTGACGCGAGAATTGTAGTCGTTTTTTGCTTGGGTCGCTTGGTAGATGCGAGCACAAAGCTCGTATTTGGACGGTTTTCTTTTCCTCAAAAATTTCTCACAGCAACATGGAGCAACTCATCGTATATAGATAGTATTTATGACCACTTCCAGTTGTATCGAACAGGTTAGATGCATAATAGGATTAGCATCGATTTCGCGGCAGAGCCCGCTACGGTCAGTCGTCGAGTCTACGTTCCGCGCATCTTATGCCGGTGTTTGGGGAGCAACCTTTGCCCGCCGACTTTTGTTTTTCAGACACGCTCGATGCTTTCAAGGCTTACTATGTCAATAAGTATATTGATCATCATGTGCACACATTAGCTTTTTTATTTGCTTCTTATTTGCTTTATTCAGTGCTTTATTCACATCATTCTACTTTCGTGTCTTGAGAACAAGCAATTTCCGGAAGTCAAAAAAAGTGCCGAAAGACGAGCGAAGTCGGGAAAAGTTAGACTTAGATTACGAAGTCCGAAAAAGTCCCGTGTCATATTGCTGATGGGAGTCAGAGTCCTCTACGGTCAGTCGTCGACGCAGCGTCACGGGCTCTCCCGCTCGCAGATCCGTCCGTCGCCACGGAACCACTACCGTCTCTTCTGCAAACAACAGACTCGGCTTCGCATTCTCCGCTTGTCCTTCTTCCCCTCCTCTCAGGCCAAGTTATCCCTAGTTCGCCCGTCGCCATTCCGCGTCAGGCACATCCACCTTTTCAAAGCCGAATCTTTCTCTAGAACAGCTGCACATCAGCCGTTTACTCTTCGTTATGTTTTTACTCCGTCAACTCATTCCTATCACTCTGATCCCCCGACAGTGTCACCAGCAACATTTACTCTCCTGCCGATGTCTACCTTCCCTTTATCGACAGAGCTGCAGAAATCGTAAATCTTCTCTCGACCCCTCCAACAAAGAAACAAAGAAACAGTTCTCCCTCTTGGCTCAGACTTTCCCAGCGCAGACTTTTCATGAGGAGGAACAGCATCCGTTCTCAGTCGAGCCAGCCCGATGGACTTATAACACGCTCCGTCGATGGCTCGCTGAAGTTGATCGATCATCTGCTGATGATGTCGTGTGGGTGAGAAAAGCCAGACAGTGTTCTTTCTCACTCAGAACTCATCTAGGAACACTTGAGAGGCGCGCCAGGCGTCCCTCCTGAACTACATTTCGCTGATAATGTGCAAGGAGCACCTGCTCCCTCCGAGGAAGATGAGGACGTTTCTTGATCAGTCCCATCTACCTCCCGACGCCGTCTCCTTGTCATCGTCTCAGAGCAATTACTGGTTATTGACCCCATCATAGTGACATCATCCTCGATCCCTCCCCCTTCTACCTCAGGAATGAATCACCCGCCATCGAGACTTCCGATTGGTCTTTCTCAGTCTCGAGCTGATCAGGCGTTGCAAGATATCATTGAAGATGGTGAGGAAGAGGAAGAATTCGGTTCCAATACAGGTGATGAAAAGCGCGTAGAGTCGGACGATGATATCAAGCGTGACGCAGCAGATCCGTGGTCTTCGTATTTGCAAATCTCTTGTTCCTCCTTCCGCAATTACACCACATTCTTCTGAGTATCACTTAGGGTCATTTCTGAACATCGCATACGTCATGTGAGCACGCTCACCATTTATAAGTCTTTGACCAACCATTCACCAGAAGCAGAACCACAGACGATCTAGCCAGTCCAAGTCCTCTACTGCGAGGGTATGCCTCCCCACTCACCCGCCACTCATCATTCATTTTAACGGTCTGCACCTTCTCCTAGTACTGCGAGTTTGCTTCCAGCCTGACCCGGTGCAATTCAAGGAATGGCTCTACGGTGCCTATTCCACCAGAGGATGTGTGATCACGTTCGCCGACCAGTCGTCCAGATCCCTGTAGAGGCTCTCCAGGCCAAATTCGGGACGCTCAGTCTGGAGGCGCAGGCCGAACTAGAGTAGGACGTGGTCCAGAAGGAGGCCAAGACAGAGGCTAAAGCAGACGCGGTGGTTTGGTTTCATTTATTTTTGTTTGTTAAGCCTGGCCTCCCAGATCGCATTCAAGCGTAAATTCGCCACGGCCATTCGTGTGTTTGGCAAGTCTCTCGTTAACTGGTGGACAAACATCATATCAGAAAGATGGGTAATAACGACATTTCTTATGAGCGCAACCGAGGCCAATAGCGAGTTATGATCGGAGGACAACCAGTCGAAAAGGAAATCAAGGTCAATTTCTTGGCCAATAGCCGAAAACTGGTCATGATTATCAGTCTCTGTCACTGACTACTTTCCGTTTCACAGCTATGGTGAACTTGCTGACCTGCTGTCATCAAACGTCGAGTTGAAACAGGTTGCCAAGTTCCTGGTTCAGAAGTCCGCTACGAGTACCTATATTACTTCAGACCCACAGGGGCCCTGAGGACGAGATCGCCAATGTGGCGACGAAGTTCTGAAGTTGACGGAATACAGGATTTCAAGGGAATTCCCGCGGTCAACGTAAAAGTAGCGGCAGAAGGCGGTAGAGTAGCCATACATAGTATGGCCTGATTGCAATCAACTACTAACGACGACTTTACTACATGCGATTGACGTCTTCGTGTGCACCTTCCGACATCGTTGACGATTGACAGTTACTAATCTGCCAATCCACTTCGGAGTGCTAGACTGATGATCTCCATGAAGTTCAAACATGTTCGCATGAGCACCGCTTTTGATGACAATCAAAACACCGGAATGCAAGACGTAGCAATATGTATCCCAGACATGACTACGTCCAGTGTGAATACTAGGTACCATAGTTTTTGCATATAGATCTGAAATCCATTTAAATACTATAAGTACTCCTGCAATTATCATGGCCGTCGCTGCCAACAACGCTTGTCCTCCATGTTCTGCATTTGTGTCTGCTTTGAGGCAAGACTGCAAAATATTTTATGTAATTTCGAGCCCCCATTTATTAGATTTATTGGGTCAATGCCGAGACCCGGCTTCTTAGAGTGAAGGCAAATCCATTACAAGACCAGTCAAGCAATTATCTGTGAACATATTTTTATGTAAATTTCTAAATTGATAGATTTGTGGCTGAGCAGTATGACAGCATGATGGCACAGAGACTATAAAACATGGAGTTCCTCCCTCGAGTCCTCATCTCTGTGAGATGTTTTTCCTTAAGTCTTTCCTCTTCGCTGCATTTTCTTTTGCGCTCTTCGCTTCTGCTGCGTTTATCCACATTGCCAAGGATTGCAGTGACTATGACCTCACACACACAAATGATCCCAAGTGAGCGAGACAGTTGCCCATGTGGTGATGAGGCTAACATCCGGCAGGCATGATTCTAAGGAAAAGAGTCTGAGCACTAGGTATAGCCCACCCGAATCCAAGATTATTCCGCAAGCTCACTCCGAAAAGTGAGTGATATGTTTGCCGGTGTTATGATGAGACTGATACCTGTACTAGTCCATTTGCGCGCCTGGCATATAGAGCCTACCGCTTAAACACTGACCCTTACCCGCGCTTGGAGCATGACTCCCCCTGTGATAGAGCAAACAATGACGATGTGTGTATCGGGGAAAAGTTACTAGCAAAGTGCAACGTGGAGGGCGGATACGACTTCATTAACTGCCGAATGGGTGAATACTGCGCAGCCCGTCCCATCGCAGTGGAGCAGGACCTCATAGAAGCAAAGTGCTCTACTGAAGATCAAATTGGAAAGGCATTTAGAGAATATCATACTGGTATAGTATGGCATTGAAGCTCCAAGTATTGGCTTTGGGGACTTGCTGCTGGCGAGCTTTTGCTTTCCTTAGTACATATGACGTTCTTTAAATAAACGAGTGTGATGACATGTCGAAAACCGTTCAACATTGGGATGTCTCAATCAGTGCGCATTCGTTCAGAAGATTTTGAGTCGGCAAGTAGAACCATGTATACCAATATGGTGAAGTGAATCCCATGGAGATTCTGTTTCATCGAAATCTATGAGGGGCAGGTATGAGGGGCAGGAGCGGACAATATTCCTTAGCGCTACAAATTGCTGACATAGCGTTAGAATTGTGTTATTCTGTGTTAGGATTTGAGAGATCGCGTTAGGATTT
>JBBPMJ010000612.1:0-16221 GCA_038090255.1 Austroboletus niveus | reverse complement strand
GGCTGAAGTATAAATTGCAATGCCCTCCCCCTGGAGCAATGCATCAAACACTTTGGATTTGAATTCTTCCCCAAAGTCTGACATCCATCCTTTCACTTTGGCAGAGAACTGAGTCTCTGTCATCTTTAGGAAGTGGTGGGCTGCTTGCAGTGCAAGGTCCTTGATTCATAGGGTAGTAACCCAGGCAGAGCCTGAGTAATCATCAATGAAGACCATAGCATATTTGTAGTGCCCATAGAAAAGGGTAGGAAATGACTTAAGGTCACAGTGGACCAGCTCAAAAGGAGCTAAGGATGGTTTTCTACTGCTAGGACCAAAGATTTGGTTGGGCAGTTTGCCCAAAGCACATCCAGGACAGATACTATCCATTTTAGAGATTTCAAAGTCTTCTGGGAAGTTATGCATGTGCTTGCATGCATGTTTAAGATGATCCTTGGAAGGATGTCTGAAGCAGTGATGGACAATATCATATGTGAGATTGCCAAGATGCATGAAATGTCCCTCATCTAGCAGAAAGGCTTTGATAGTACATATATATGTTGTGGCCATGAAGGCCAGGGATAAAGGAGGCAAGAATGCTGCCATCACCATAGATGACATCAAGGCATTTCACATCTCCTTTAATTCTAGCACCTGCTTGCATTAGTTGGCCAAGGGAAATCAGTTTTACACCACTGTTGGGCAAATGACCAACATCAAACAGCTGAAACAGTCTGTCCTTGTTACTGTTGGGTTGCCTCCAATGAATGATAACCTTGCCAATCCCAATAATGTGGATTGTTCCAGCCACAGTATTTACTGGGATCTGTGCTTTTTCCTTGAGTTCAAGGTAATCCACTAAGTCAGATCACTCAGGGGTAAAATGGGTTGATGCACCAGAATCCAAAATTCACAGGTTCTTGGCCTCATGCTCATGTCTATGCTTATATCCACATCCCCCTTGATAGTTCTCATGATTTGAGGCCATACGAAGTGATAGGAGAGTGGGAAAAGCAACACGAACCTCAGAAAAAGCGGTATTTCCAACATTTAGTAAGGTTCGTTGAAGCGAATCAGGTTCGGAACACCACAAATGGGTCGGGGGGATCCAGGGGAGTTGATCGAACCCACTTTTTTGAAGGTTCGTCACCAAAGACTTAGTAGAAAAAGGTGAAAAATCGCTTTTTTGGGTGTTTTTGGGCAAAAGTAGTAGGGTTCATAAAGGTTTGTAAGGTTCATAACCATCTAGCCTGATAGCCATAGTATTAAAATGGGTGCTAGACCCTTGCAAACCTCAATCCGAGTTGACGAACCTAGGTTCATAGCCCAAATACTGTGTTTTTAGGGGTTTTCTTTCACAAATACATCTTTTCTGGCTTGAACAGGGTGAATCAAAGCAAGTACATCGAAGGACATTCAATTGCTCATGCCTAGATGCAGTAGGTTCATGTGTGTCTACTGATCTCAAGTCTGAAGTGAATGTATCTAACTCATTACATGCCACTACAAGGTTCATAATAGGTTCGTTGAGGTTCGTAATTGAATTAGCGAACCCAATTAGGTTTGTAGACCCAAAAGGTGAAGCCAAACAATCAACCAGAGGTGGTGAGCATGACATCAGATCATTCCAGAGAGATTGCACCTACAAAAAATTGATGCCATCCATGGCTTTTCTCCCCTCTGAGCTGTACAAGTCAACAATGTCTTCATTGTCAGGGAGCTCCACTAAGGAAGCTATGACTGGCCCAATGGGCTCGTCATCATCATCATACTCATCATCCCAACTTGCCGCTGGGGCAGAGTGGATTTCCTTCCTCTTGTTAGCACACTTGTGCTTAGTGGGAGGTCAGGGGGTTTCTGCAGCAATAAAGGATGAGGTGGCAGTGGCATCTGCAAGGGTGGTGTTGAGCTTTCTGATCGACTCAGAAGTGGGCTGAATGCCCAACCTGTGCACCAGGCTAAAGGCCTGGGGAATGTGAGAATTGAAAGTGGAACCTCCTGTCCCTTGGTAATGGGAAGCTGGCTGGTGGGCCAGTAAACGAGGGTCAATGGTAGCAGGGGGGGAATCAGTAGATGTATGGATAACTGGAGCTTGCTCCAGCCAGGTCAAAGAGGTGATCTCAGCAACGTAGGCAGCATCTTTTTTCTTTTGCTTACAGCACTTCTTCTTTTCCTTGTCAGTGATAGAAGGGGCAGTAGCCCCAGCTGCCGGCTGCTGCTGCTGCTGGAAAGAGGGTGCCTTGCCCTGCTCATTGCGCTTGACAGCGCTGATCTTGTTGGCCTGGTGGCCCTTCCCCTGACTTTGGAGATCCTTGGTCTTCTAGCTATGCTTTAGTGCAGTGCCTATCTCTGCAACTGATGGGTCCTTCGGTTTGTTGGTCATAGAGTCAACCTGGGAGGTGAGATTCTGGATCGTGACATTGTAAGTATTAGGTATCTTTGCCAGCAACATCATGCTGGCAATTTTAGAGTCCAGCAAGTATCCAGCAGTCTGAAACTCCATCAACAAGTTGTCAAATTTGGTGAGGTGTGGGATGGGGTTGGAGTTGGCAGGAATGGTGTGAGCGAGGATCTTCTTGAAGATGACATAGGCAAACGAGATCGTCTGCTTGTTGTACTCATTGGTGAGAGCATCGTAGAGCTTCTTGGCTGTGGTGTGAACTTCAAACTTGGTCTTAATGGCTGGTGAGACAAGGGACAAGATAGTCCCAATGCAGGAATTGTCAGCATTGTGCCATTTGAGGTAGTTTTGGACCAGGGTCTGGTTCTTGTTGTCCATAGAAGCCATAGGAGCATAGGAAGAAAGCTCGATTGCCCAGAAGACCTGCTGGATCTTCAAGTAGATCTGAATCTGGGACCACCAACCCTTGAAGTTGGCACCAGTGAAGGTGGGAAGCATGATAGAGGCTTTGGATGCAGATATTGTTTCAATTTCTAAGAATGAAACTTTGTCAGTAAAGCCAACCAACATAGGTTTACCCTCTTAGAATGAGATTCACTCCGTCTATCCTTTTGGACTAACAGAGGTTCTCATTCTTTGAGATGATCCAGTGCATCGACCAACTGTTAAGTCAGGATGCTGTCATATCCCTAATCCTAGCCCTCCTCCACTCCTCTGTTCCTCCACTCCTCCACTTCTATACTCCCCTGCTCCTCTGCTTCTCTGCTTCTTGTACATTCTAGTTATGTTACTCTTTGTTCTTCTGCTCCACTTATGTTTCCTTTCCATCTCCATTTCCCCAGCTCTGCTTACTTACATTTCCCATCATTGCCTTTGTACACTGCCTCCAACCTCCATATATATACTCCTGTCATGTCGCCTATACTTTAGCTAGTTATTAATCTAGACAACCTGGACTTTTCTTGTGCTCCTTACTCTCTGATCCTCTGAAATCTGGGACCACCAATGATCCAACAAGGGCGCAGTACTCCACTCCAAGTTGCTGAAGCCAAAGTCCCACTCCATCCCCTTTTCATCAAGATTTACAAAGCTCCTACAGAGTTTGTCCACCAAGTCTGACCCAGTCTTAACAAATGCTTTTTACAAGTAGATGCAGTTTCGGAGTTTCTGAAGGTTCCAGAACTTGTTCCCGCGCTTCCAATGCTTCCAAGATACCTTCCTGTGGTTCCAAAGGTTCCAGAATCTCAGAACCATCAGAACACTTTACCACTCTTCAACCAGAATGGAGACCTGAAGATGGACTTCCTCCAAAATATGTTTGGACACTATTCCCTGAAGACTATGCTCCATATGGTCATATGGAGATCCCTATTCTTGACTCACCCTGTCCCTCTTTTGTTCTGCTTTTGTAACTCTTACCATGTGTTCCCAGAATTGCTTTTGTCATGACCTCCGCTCCTCCTTCCATCCTCCTTTTGATGGCAGTGTTGTCCCATTCTTACCATTGATCCATGATGCCATTGTAGCATACCAGTGCCCTGTCCCATCACCTTTCTGTTCCAAGATGGTTCCAGGCTGTATAAATAACTAGTAGTTGTCTTATATGTTCCGCAGCTAGATCTGTGCAATTATATGCAGTGTTTAGTCTCATCCTGCCTGAGTCTTGAGTCTCAGCAGAGAACCACTAGGATTTCTATAGAATGTTGTGTCGCCTTTGAGGACACACTGGGACTAGATGTTGCACACATGTAACAACGCTAACTGGGGCTCATAACCTGTTGAACTTGCACTGTTCCAGGCAACACATATTAGGTGTCAAGCCTGTACTTAGGCTCATAGCAGCAAGGATCATAGAACCTATGCTGGGGCAACAACTCTACCATACCATGTAACTGTGTACTCACTGAAGGGTGAGGACTGGGCTTGGGGGCTTTGTCTGGTAATGGTGGTTTGAGGTAAAGAAGTTGTTATTAAAGTGGAGTTGGAACTCTACACTTTATACTATGTATGCTACATATTAAGTAAGCCTTTCTCATGTACTGAATATACACTACTCAAACTATAAATAAGCATCCTATAGTTAGTTGCTTTCAACAATAGAAGTGTTAATATCTGTTGTCACATCATCAATTACATAATATTGTCATGACTGGGTACTTACATAAGATATATAAGCACTTTACAGCATTTTACAATCCAATACATGTAGTCAGAAGCAAAAGTCAAAAAACTGTCCAAATGAGTTGTCACTTTAAAATGGCTGCCAATCAATCAAACCTTAATCAAACCTCTTGACCCTTGTACCAATAGAAAGCCAAGCATAAGTACTTCATTTCATACACTAACCATGTTAGGGCAAGGGTTAGGGTTATCACATTTAGGTATGCTTAATGAAAAACATGCAAATATTCAGACAGTTTTGTAAGCCACTGTATGTTACTTTCCTATGCTCTCTTGTATTCTGTTTAGTTAGTCTCTATTCCATTGTGTGATGTTCAGGGTAGGGTACACAGCTCCGGCTGTGTAACAAACCAACACTGCACTGGTACTTCGCTACTTCCATTCCTCTGACTCATGCCATACTTATTTCAGACTTTTCTCCTCTGTATATAAACTCCTGTACTCTGTCTTAGTACCTCAGTTTGAATATCATCTTAGTTCCCACTTCTCCTGTGTTCACCATTTATCTCATCTCAGCATTTGCTCATTTGAGTCTTGACGACTCACCTCCGATCCTCCAACCCTCCAGACCTCTAGTCTGCCCCATTTGTAAATTAGCAACATTGGACTTGGGCAAGGGTTCACCACATAAGGTGAAGCCAATGTCACTCCAACCACAGTACAACTCCGGCATTCCAGAGTTGTTACGCTCGACGTAGTCGGGGTATGACCTACAAAAGGTTTGAGGGCTTACTGTCGCTATACAGCTGACAGGAGTTGAGGAAGTCCAGCAAGGGGGTGTCCTTGGTGGAGGTTCTGAGGGACCGTCGAAGAGACAGGATCAAAGGGGTTCTGAGGACCATCGAGGAGACAGGATCAAAGGGTTCTTGGGGACCGTCGAAGAGACAGGATCAAAGGGGTTCTAAAGAGTGTCCACTCAACAGTAGGATGAGGACTGAGGGACCGAGGACAATCCAAGGTACAAGGTAGATTGTAGGAGGTCTAGGATGAGGGTCTACAGTGATGTACCGAGGGTTTATATATGCAAGTCAAAGGATCAAGGGTAGGTCAGGGAAGAAGGTGAGTCAGCCGAATAGAAAGCGATGGAATCACGAAGAAGGCTGAGTCACTATGGAAAGATACGATGGCATCGGAAAAGTATCTGTAATACAACTGCAGATGAGTCATGCTAAATATGTAAGTGGTAATCTGGGAAAAGGTCATGGAAGAGAAAAGAGCCCAAGCGGGACTCGAACAGCAGGGTTAAAGCCCCTTTGGTGTACAATGGTAAGAGTCAAAGGAAGAAAAGGTAAGGGACCAACGAATCGTAACAAGAGTCATGTACCTGGACCCCAGCACAACCGGACTTAACAACAAGTACCAGCTGCCTACTATGCAGCATTCTCAGCACTATCCCCACGTCATTGTGGTTAATGTTTCTCACCAAGTCTGTGTCGCTTGCTCACCTGGTTGGGTTATTGTTGGCAGTGATGACAGATTCACACGAATCTTTGATTATCATTCTGGGTCATTTTATGACAAATTACTCCATGGAAATGGTAAGATACAATACCAATGAGGTATTTTAGTAACTCTCCTTTCACAGATGGCAATCACATTGTTACTGTCACAGTGAGTACTAGGAAGAGGAATTTGTTAGTATCTGACTTCATCCCACTCAATAGACCCATGATGGTCCTTGTGGCAAATATATAGTGGTTACCAGACACTCCAGGGATGGTCATAGCAGCATCAAAATATAGACTCTAGGAACTAATGTTTGTATCCCTTTTATGTGGAGTTGTAAACATGATCCAGATATTAGACAATCTCTATAGAACGATAACGCTACCCCAGCTACACTGACAAATATCAAAGTTGATGGGGCTGGATCTTTCAAGCAAATATTTATGTTTTCTGTTGTATGCGTGGTCATCAACATTGTGACGACCTTCATATGCTCTGATCCACAACTGCTGGATGTTATTCACCCATTATTTATGCAATTCAAATCTACTTTTGCATTTGAATCTATTGGGCAGCCATGAGATAAGCCTCTCTCTAGTCATGGATATCACCTCACTATGTCAACAGTCACCCCATCACACTCTCCAGTTCATACACCTTTGTTCACATTATCCACATATTCCAAACTGCAGACTTTGGAATAGAGTCAGATTGCTAGAGTTAGATTATGCAACCCCTTTGTCCACTCTTGCCCACTCAGATGTATTGTACACTCCACTTGTACACTCCACTTCACTTATACAATTTCCCATGCCTTTCAAATCGGCATTCACTATATATAGTGAACTAATGCCATTAGTGTTTTTCTTTCCTGCACCGATCATCTTAGTAGAGTTAGTGTACTATCATATGAGTTGAGTAGTTGGACACAAGTAAAAATACTTTGAAGCTGATCAAATGCCAAAGAATGTCAAATGTAATGAATACCAGCCATAGAAAGTGCAAAGTCTCTGTCAACAACAATGACCATAGGAAGCACAAGCAAGCATGTCACATGGTATGGATAATATATTGGTTCTAAAATTTGTTGTATCTGATTGACTTTTAGATCAGTACTTTCATCGATTTAGAGGCAGCCATTGATGACAAAGAGGGAGAGTTGAATGACAGCAAAGATGAAGAGCTTAGTGGGTATTACCTCTTCACAAAAAATATTCAGTAACTTAATGCCTACTAGATTCTTTTCTTGACAATAGCCAATCCTCTGACAACCTCTCTGATGACCTACCTCCAGCAAGGTCTGATTCCAAGGGCTGGCAATTGTTTGAAAGATTCATTGCTGACAAACTGTCACATCCTCAGCTTGACGAAGAACTACAGAAATACTTCAGTAATCATTGGAATTGTAATGAGTGGAAAGATGCATTCCTGGCCATCTATGCTCACAACAACAACAATGCCACTAACATGACTGAGCTCCTGGAGTTGAAGGAGAGGCTGCTCTGGAAGTACAATGAAAGTCACTCCCACATACTCTGGCAATGTCCTTCCTGAGTTCCCAGAGAACCTCCTGGTACAACTCAGCAATTGATGAGATTGCCCATGGGTACATGTGCTTCCCATTGACCTTGAATTCTACCCATGCCAACCCTGATACAGAGGATGAGCCTCCTGATTTTGACAAAGACATGGATGATGTTCCAGCTTTAGGCACAAAAGATATATGGCAACTTATCTGTGACTGGGCAGCTGGCACTCTCAATCATTTCATACTCATTGACACTATGGACAAGCAGGATGGAAAATATGATGGGATATGATATTGGGAAACTGTAGTATTGCACTTGGCATATCTGCCCCCATCCAAATGCAATGCAGAGTTTGCTTGCACTATGCTCAAGCAGCATATTCATCGGATTGAAAAATCTAACCCTACTATCCCCACACCTTCTGACAATGCTGAGGTTACCATTATCCCACATGCCATGGGAACCCAGTTACCAGTGTGGCTAGTTAAGGTTCAAAGTAAGTGTTTGATCTAGTCCTGTCATCAATCACTCAGCTCCTTTGAAGATCAGGCTATTCACTTTATGCTCAGCATGTGAAAGGGCCTCAGGCTTCATGGCTTTAAACATCCATTTCTGCCAGACTGCATTGTACTTGTCACTAACCACCCTAACATCTTCATTCATTTAGTCCTGCCTTTGCACTATGGAATTATACAGGCTTGGTCTCAGATATCTGACGAAGAAGTGCCCTTCCTTTCACCCCAAAAGCCAACCTCTGATGTTCCTGGTTGGTTTCTTATATGGAAATGAGGCATCTATCACAGTGATCTTGCACATGTGAGATCATATGATGAAGAATCACAGATGCTTGGGCTCCTCATGGCTCCCTGTGGTCTGGAAGACCTAGGAAGGAAGCGTCTGTATAATGATGTCCCATCCTTTAAACAAGCAGCCATTATCGGACAGGACAAGAGAGTGCAACAACTTTTCTGACAGGAGGACTTCCCACCCCCCACCTCAGTCTGTTTAGTATGATATGGTCCACATTTGTACAAGTACAAGCGCCATACTTTTGTCCATGGCCTTGAGCTCTTAAAGGTCCATAGGGACCAAGTAACCCACTTACCCAACCCTTCCCCAAGGCAGATCAGTCTCCACATCACATCTCAGTGCAATCCTGACTTTTGTGCTGCAACATTACATCGCTATCATACTCATTTCTGGCATGAAAATGATAAGGTTGCAGTGAACAATGCTGAACATCAAGGCAAGACAGGCATTCTCCTCACAATCAACTTCAAGTATGAATCAGCATCTGTGAAAGTTGCTGGTCAGGTCTGTGAGGTACATCTTCAGGACTTGTGTCATATCTACACTGTCAGTGATGTTGTCCAGATGATCCCTGACACCTCTGATGTCCTCACAAACTATGGTGAATGGGAATTGATTACAGTGGTCCATTGACATACCTCTTCCTGCCATTAACTTTGAAGAACACACAAACATCTTGAAGTTCACCTCTGAACACAGCTATGATGTTAGATCAGGAGATAGGATAGTCATAGTGTGTGGAGATGGTGCCAGTGAGACTGGGACTGTCTGCGAGGTCAACTTGCAAATGAAGACACTGTCAATTCACTCAGCACGAAATCAGGAGGTGAGAATTCAATGTTATGTCATGGATAGTCTAGTTCATCTCTTTGGAACAGGTTGTTTTTACTAGGCCCATCACATTCGTATTTCACCTGGACAAAGTACTCAATCATGATCTGAAGGAGGTGCACTGTGGAAAGGAGGTTTTGATCAATTGCAGGACTTACAAAGGCTGGTGCAGGACACTGATGTCCTTGAGTAATAGAACATATTTTGTCTTGCATACTGACTTGCATCCTGTAACTGTTTCAAGGTAGTTTGTTGTGCCCTGGTAGGTTTTCAATTCTTGAACAACTTATCGCCACTAAACTCTCCTGCATATACATAGTGCAGACCCAATGACTATCCTGGGAGGTAGCTCTCTTGGTCCAAGTTTAATAATGCAAGTCACAAATTTGTTTGCACAATCATGGATTCCAGACCTGATCAAAAGACTGGTTACTTCACCTCCTGCCCCTTGTCCTGAAGCATTGGATGTCAGGAAGTCCTTGTTTATCAGTAATGATCCCTTTGATCCATGGAAGGTAAATGTGGATGATCATGCTGGTTCGTTAAAACCAAAGCCACCTTTCAGTGTGATTCCACTCCCTTCATCCTGATCATCTTGCAAATAACATATTATCTAGGCTTTGACTTCCTTAGACACCTGACAGTGATCATTGCACTTCAGAAGCATCATGCAGTTTTCAAGATAAAACCTGGTTGAAATGCATTATACATTGATCACTGAGCTTGAACTCTAGTCCCAAGTCCTTTTTTGACTTGCACAACTGAGCCTGTGAAGCCAGGGCATCTTGCCACCTTTGTGACAGCTCATACAAAAGGAGCAGCAATTAAGCATGAGCAAATACCTGAGTCTCATTTAGAGCCAGTTTCTTCTCACAAAAAAGGAACACTCTGCATGGTCCTGAAAGGCAATGCGATGGGCACAATATTTGAGGTTATGAAAATAATGAAAAAGGGCAAGACCATCACTGTCAAACTATCTGAGAATAGCCTTCTCAACAAAAACTGCTTGGAATGGGGTGTGGTTATAATGGTTGAATGTTGTACATAAGTTGTTTTGTGCCTATTTTTTTTCTCTCACACATGATGCATGGCATGTAACACCCTATAACATGATGCAAATGAATATTTTATGTACCATCTACATACTTTTCATCTTGACATAAATTCATTCTTGTTCTCCATCAAGCTTGTACTAAATCTGAGCTGAACATAAGGCCAAGATTTATCTCTTTTCATAGTAAACTAATACAATACAACAACAATACAATGACATGCTATAGACAATGGCCGACCTGAAGTTACTAATGATCATTGACTGGATTAGTAGAGTGGGATGGAGCAGTCAAATAGACTTGGCAATTTAGGCTGATCATATGGGTCACATGTACACTCATCGCCACTCACTATTTAATCTCTAGTCATTTCCACGATTTCCTTTCCTCTTTTCACCATCATACCCCTCTCACAAGCTCTGCATCTCATTGTCTGTATCACTTACATTCCTAATATATCTACAATTAGCTCTAGTAGAGTAGGGTAGCACATCAAAAGAATGAATTCTAATACATAGAAGTAAAAATCACAAGTAAGATATTCCTTGAGGAACAATGGTTTTAGATTTGATCTTAGAAATAGCAGGATGTTTTGTGCTCATCCTGTCAGACTAATGACTGATGCATCATCATGGATATCATCAGTTCAATTCATTAATTTGCCAGCAGGAATCTACCTACTGCATTGCCTACATATCTCCACCCCCAGCTGGTTCAGAATGTCAAGAACATTTAAATTCGACAGCCTGCAATAGTTCAGGTTAGTGCTCCCTTGATCATGCCTCATACACTCACTCTGCTTAGTGCTTTGATTACCAGTATCCCTTCATTCCACAGCATACTTATCATGTGACATATGTTCCCCCTTGTAAGGGGAATGATTTCCTGGTACTCCACATATTCATCTTTCCATAGCCCAGCGCCAAAGTCACTGTAGTTGCAAAAATGGTCTTCTGGCTCATCCAGTATTGGTAGGTGTCTTTGAATGGCAAGAAAATATTGCTGATCCTTTTCTCCTGAAGTTACCAAATAGATTTTGTTTATGACTGCCGGAACAAGCACTTTGCCTTCTTTGAAGAAGATACGAGAATCAGTTTGTGATATCACATGCATAGCATACTGTATGCTACCCAGATGACAGTGTGTAAATGCCACAATGTCTGCATCATCTCTTGTGTTGGCCTTGGCAATTATCATCTTGATGAGACCTGGGAAGAGCTGAGTCTTTATGATATCCTGTTCATTACAGCTGGGTGAGTTGTTTCAGAGAGGTACTTCATTAATGAATCTGAGATCATCAAAGAATGTGATAATATCTGTGTTCTTGCATTTATTCAGGATGGCCACTGCATGCTTAATGATTGGTGTGGCTTCTGGAGCTTGCAGGAGCACCTTTACTCTTGCAGCTGCACAGAATGTTAGGAGCATAGTTTGCTCTGCCTCCCCTATTTACCTGGTCAGTCAGTTACATATTGTGACTGAAACACTTACCGATTCTGTGGTTAGTTTTAGTTTTCTGCAGAGTTCCAATAATCCATTTGAATGGGAACATCCACCATCCATGCATGGGGCCATACCTCCAAATGAACTCATTGATGTGAAGCAAGACATGATGATTTGACTGCCACTTGAGCTCCGGAAAAATTTCCTTTAGACAAGAGAGATATGCTGTGATATATCTTTTGTATTGACATGCATGATGTTCAGTTGTGATGTGTGAAGTCCCTCATCAGATTGCCATAACCAAGAGCATAGTACTGTGTGTTAAATATTCCCTCCAACTATTCTGTTGATTTCCTCCTCTGACTCTCCATAGCTTATACTGTGCTACTGGCAGGTCAAATTCAATACTTGACTGCCATTGCTCTGCCTTCAATTTGCCATGTTCCACCTCCCCAAGGTTAGTAGGCAGTTCTCTGTGCCATGTTGGCCTTGTGATAGTATGTAGGCATTCTTGAATATTGCTGATTTCTTTGTTTGTTAGCAGCTTGAACGATCTGACTTCCACTTGTTTGTCATCTGAATGGGTAACCGTGCACTCGTCTATGAGCTTGCTGCCTAACAAGATGTTGCCTTCTTCAACATAGGAATGAGCCATCTTGTCAACTTCCATAGGAGTACACCACTGTACTGGAGTGGTCTTTCTGATAGTTAAGAATAATTGTTATTGTGGTAGAGAAATGGGGCATACCATTAGCATCTGAATCATTATTTTTTTGGTAGGCTGCTTTCTTGAAGAGTCTAGCATGCCAAGTGCACCATGCTCCTTTATTAGTTCAAGTAGGATGGACAGTCATAATCAACCGAGTGCTGCCATACTTGGGTTTGTTTGAAGGGTACATCTATCCTTCTCCAGCTCTTTAGGGTTTGGGGGATCCTCTGATAGTGTGAGTTTTCTCAGGTCTCAATTCACTGGCTTATCAATGATGATTAGATCTCTGAAGTGGAATTGTGTCAAAATGAGGAAGAGATTGTGCATGCTGTCAACAACCAAGAAATGGGTGGGGTCCCAATATGGTAAATGGAGCAGCTCAGATTATCATACTACTGTCTTCCTGAAGATCTCATCTCTGTCCTTTTTTTTGGTGTCTTTCCAGAGAGTGGCTGCTTCTAAATGCTCCTTGTAAGTACGGTGCCTCCAACTTTGATAATCAAAATTGCTAATTTCCTGTTTTTGTAGCCAACATAGATAACACAGGTGCCATGCTGTGGGAGCAGCAAAACCACTGATCTTATGCACAGCTGGTAAGTCATTGACAGCAAGTGCAATCACTGATTGTATAAGATGACCTGCCAGATGCTCTGTGGTTCTGGTGAGCCATATACCCCATTTCTAGGTGGGCAGCAAGAAGTCAACAAGTGGTTGGAGGAAGTGATTAACCTCCTCAAGGGAAGGTTCTCTAGGGCCAGGGATTATGCCAACCACATAAAGGTTTTTGGCCTTGTACTGAAGGCTGGATGTAAGGTTAAGAAGAGCCATTGTGATTGATCCTATTGATTTTCTCTTTCCAGTAATCTTGTTTTCTTGCAGATTGAACCAGTCAACAGAGAGACTTCAGGTCAACCTGGGATCACTCCTCTTCAAATCATCCATGAATGGTTTCTCATCCAGACCTTGGATTTCAGTAATTGCTGTTCCATCCTTGATGTCCCAAAGTTGATGCTTGTCATTTAGATGTGTACCGCATTCTATGGCTGCCTCCATGCCAGGGCAACTGAGAAGTCCAGCCAGAAAATCTGCATAGTCTTGGACAATGAATGGCTTGATTGGCACTCTGACCTTCCTTCCGTTCACTTTAGTTGACTTCACCAAGAGTTGCTCACAAGGTTTACTGCCTCGATATTTCTTGAATAAACAGCACTCAGGGTACATCCCCTGTTCAGTTGGTGTATATGTGTAGGAGCACCTGAGACAGGTAGCATGGGTGCAGGTTAATGGTTCAAGGTCAAACTTTTTGCAAACAGTGCATATATTACTTGGGAGATATTGGATTCCTGTAGACTGAGTACCCTCTTCTTCATACTGGAGAACATTTGTTAGGTCTAAAAGTTTCAGCACAGCATTACACCAAGGTCTTGTGATGTGACAGAAGGCACTCAGAATGATGATGATGAGCATGTAAGAGAATGAGAGGGTTGGCATTGTGAAGAGTTTGGTAGGACCTCTTTTTTGTTGCCATACTCATGAGTTAATCTCATGCCTTTTTTGCAAAGGTAACATACTGGTATTGACTATCTGAGAAGTGTTCTCTGAGCTTCTGGTCTCTAAAGTATTCTTGATACTTGTCACTGCGGCAAGAACCTGGTGCAATTTATTCGCCAACCCAATGCAAAGCATCTGACTGGCCTCATCCCTCCTGGTGTCAAATTCCATGATCATTTCTAACTTGTTTTTCAACCACTGTTCTTTACTCCACAGTGCCTTTAAAGTACTTTCCTGAATGCCTTGCCTATCTAGACCTGTTGGAATATTGCACGGTAGGCAGTGTATAGCCACCATATTACATAAGCGAACATTGTACTTAGATTTGTACTGTAGTTCTCTTACCTTAGTGACTTACTAGGGTGTTCTACAGGTTATAAGCCCCACCTGCACTCAGTAATTACTTGTCTGATAACTTATTTTGGACAAATCGGAAAATTTCTCTCACTGGGCAAAAATGTCTTGCATGGCTGTGCAAGTGCCGAGACAGATCACTGGCAACTGCTGGAAGTGCAGAGAGCCAGGTCACAGGCTGCAAGAATGTGGAGCTGTGAAGAAACAGCCCAGAAAACTCAAAGTCCAAAAGAAGAGAAGTCGGAGGGGCCAACAAGATGTTGTCAGGTCCCTGAAACCTCCAATGGCAAGTTGAGAAGTCAGTAAGAAGACTGCTGACATGACAAGCCAAAACACAAGACATGCTGGGCCATCAGTGGCAGCAGACAGGTTGCATGGCCCATAGGATGGACTGCCGGAGTGGTGGCAAATGTGCCATGACACTTATGGATTCGTAATCAGATGGATTGAGATGGGAGTCGATGGCAATGAAACTGTTGAAGTCATGATGATGGGAATTGAGGATGAGGCTGAGGGTGCGGACTGGCCTGTTGCCAGGGCCAATGCAGCCAGCAGGAGCAGCAGTGATGATGCTGATGTCAGCCACATGCACACAACATCCCAGGGAATCCATGTGAATGACGAGGCTGAGAAAGCTGAAAAATCTATAAATTTAATGGGCGGTCATGGGCTTTCAAACTTTTCCGACACTTATTTCGACTACATTGGCAAATGCCATGTGCGCACCTTTTTTGGACGTGTCATACTTTTTGTTTGTAAATACTGTCCGCACTTTGATTACATAATACAATAATTGTTTCGGAACAACCTGGAAATCTGATCTGATCCAATCATCTCAACTATTCCATTTTTGGCTTTCTCGCCTGTGGCAGCTCATAGCCTACCCGGAGACGCTTCTCCCTCCCTTTCCCTGCTCCCCACCCATCTCCTGCTCCCTCCCTCCCTCTACTTTGCTCTTATCCCTTTGCATAGCCGATCCACAGGCTTAAGTGGGCATACTGCTGCTTCTGCAGTTTTCTTTTTCTTGACACTCGCTGCCTTTAGAGTGTGAGACCAATAGGAAACTGTTTCACTCAAGCTTTAGTCTGAGTTACATAGCCTTTCAAAGTCCCTCCTTTGAGGTGATTACCACACAGGGGTCGTGCCCTGTTTGTGTTGGTCAACTCTGTTAGAGAGGCTGAGACTATCCTGTGACTGATTATTACAGGCAGTTTACATAGTAGTTACAAACTTAGCTTACATAGCTTAAACTACATACTAGATTTGCTTAGTATTGTAGAGGTTGGACAAAACCTCATACAAGCAGACTATAGATCAGGATAGTCTTGATTGGCTGTTGACAAGATATCCACCAGGAAGTGGTTGAAGGGTCACTGAGACACCTGGACCCCTGGTTTTATATACATATCTCCATACATACATTCTCACTTCTGCAATGTCAACTCCTCCAACCTCACCTCAGCGTGCTCAAAGTGCTGCTCGCCAAGGTGAGCATGATCAGCATACTTTGGATTCTCCTCCACATCACCAATCATCTTCTCTTTTATCTCATATGCATATTTCTCAACCCCAGTTTCAACCTCTACCTTCAACCTCTGCTCAAATGGGTAGAGTAGACTATAATGCTCACCTGTTAGAAATTTTCAACAATACCCATGAAAGACATCAAAATCAAAGATGTCTTCACTCCTCTGTCCAAACTTCTGCTATTCCTGTTCATGCTGGCCCTTCTCATCAACATGTTATCAATTTCAATGATGAAAGAGACCAATTGATTCAACAAAATTATCTTCAAAGACAAGAGGCTGAAAGACAGGTCTTATTGGAACAGCAGCTAGAAAATCAGAGGCTTTCAGAAGCACAACAATTGGCACTTCAACTACAGCAGCAGCAGCATCAGATTCAGGAGCAGAATTCAGTTCAGCAAATACAACA
>JBBPMJ010000611.1:0-19295 GCA_038090255.1 Austroboletus niveus | reverse complement strand
AACCGCAATCGCATATTGGATGGTGCCGGCGAGAAGGCAGAGATCATATCGAGAAGTGGGAATACATGACCTACGCGAAGTATTACAGGCTCCATATGCGAACTTTCCGGTCTCGGGAGATACATGGGCCGTTCGCTTGCGGGTTCGCGGTTAGGATACGCAGTTTAGCTCGGACGCGTAGTTTCCGCTGACCTTGACAACTGACATACTCCTTACTGAACGGCCCACGAGGTCCCGGAAGATCTTGTCTGTAATGGCGTCTCAGGTGTGTACATCTACTGGTTACAGACTCGCCGAGAATATATGTGCATCATGTACATTGGGCCCAGAGGGAGGAACGTTGCAAAGCTGAACGTTGAATCGGGATGGTCGGACCCGATAAAAATCTGACGAACAAGAATAATTTTCAGTCAATGAGCTTGACCGAAACTCGGCTTACATTTGAATTACTCACCTAGAGTCGCGCAGAATGAAATGTTTTCAATTAATTTCGAGCTGTGTCACCTGACACAGCTTCACCCACGGCGTATCCAACTCTCCCTGCTCGAGCGCCAAATTCCACGTTCGTTCTCAATATTCACCGATGAGTCTATAAGCGATTATAGTAGAAAACACGTTACTATCAAGTCACAACGCACGCAATCGTCAGGATCGTCACGCCCTCGAACGAAAGTCCTCGAATGTTATCTCGGATTGCGCGATCCGCGTCACTACATCGACAGCTTAACATCGCTGTGTGCGTTGTTGCGTCACACCATAAGAAGAGTACAGGAAAAAACCTTGTCGAGCACGAGCACTTTGGACCTGAGGTTCATCGTACGCCATGAGCCAATGTCCAATCAGATTTGCACACCCTTCTCGCTCAACGATGCCTACGCAAAGCAGGAGTCATGTCCAATCATCTACGAAGTGGCTGGCTTTCTTCAAGACGTCTTGCTACAGGGGTTTTCTGAGTTTCAGACAGCAGATCGAGGCACAAGTCCTTCCTGTGGCTCCAACAAGGATACACCAGCGAGTCGTGGCAGAAAGCACACCCTTATGGAAAAACGAACGTGCCCTTTTTTGACCCTGGGCGTAATACCCAGAGTCTCGGGACCCCGGGGCCTTTTATGGACTTCCCATTTCCATACAATGACGGATCTTCTTACGATAAGATGTTTTGTAGGTCCATGTTGCTGTAGATGCACCGCACTCCCTTCGGGAAAGCTATGATGGAACAAGACACGAGGTGGGTGCGAAAGAAATCACCTTGAGAAAACAAGGCGCGAAGCGGATACTCCTGTGTAGAATCAATAAAAGGCGCCGAGCCCTCTGACGCTCCGTCCCCACAATTCCCCTCGACGACAACGACGACGATTCAAACCATGTCCAGCAACGAACGTGGCGTATGTTCCATCAAAAAGCACGATGAATATTATCTCCGTGATGGTAATATCTGCTTCTTGGTGCGTGATCCTCCGCCGACACGCGTAGCGAAGTATTCTGATTCGGCGACGTGTAGGTGGAAAATACGATGTTCCAACTCCACAAACATTTCTTTGACCGCGAGTCCGACTACTTTGGCAAGCGTTTTCAAACCTCCAGCGAGCCCGATGATGGCTCCGTTGACAAACCATATGTCATTCGCGACGTGAAGGCCGAGGAGTTTTCGCAACTCGTGTGGGTCTGGTATAATCGGTGAGTTGGCGAAGATGTGTACAAATGATTCAGCGATGCTGACAATCATCGAGGCAATATTCCTTCGGCAGTCAAACAAAGGAGAAATGGCTCACCATCTTGAAGCTCGCGACCATGTGGAATTTCCGCGACGTCCGCGCCCTTGCCATCCGCCAATTGGAAGAATTGCAACTTGAACCTATCGAAAAGATCCTAACATATAGACAATACTCTGTGGAGAACGAGTTGCTACTTCCATCTTTCGTGTCACTCTGCCGGAGCCCGACACTTCCGTCTCCCAAGGAGGGAAAATTGCTGACGATTGAAACCGTTCTGAAGCTCGCAAGCGCGCGCGAGGATATCGTTCTTCGTGCTACAAAAGCCGGATGTCAAAGCCCGGCCGAGGCCCCCGACGACCTCGTCAAATCAGTCGTCGCACAGGCTTTCGACTTGACCATCAAACAGCCAAACCCCATGGACAACAAGAAGGGAAAAACCAATGTGGGGATTCTAAGGGTTCAGCGGTGAGCGAAGGTGTCAGTGCAATAACACCCGTTTAGAATGGGGCGGATAAGGTTCGTACAGGTACAGTCATACTTGATACTTTGCCTATGCGACTCACGATATCTTGATATAGAGCAATATCTGGTCAGCCGCTCTTCGTATTGTCTTGAGCTTTGGGAAAGTCACTGTCGCGCGCCTGTAAATTTTTTTATGTATACATACTATTGCTGCATTTTTGATCCAAGAGAATTCGACACATATTTGCGCCGCAATTGCATGTTGCCTCAGTACCAGCGAGAACAGAAATCACACATAACCTACGTGAAGTATTACGTAAACTTTGCGGTCCCGGGATATACATGCGCTCTTTGCTTGCGTGTTCGCGGTCTTGGAATGCAGTTTCGCTCGCGGACGTGAAGCTTCCACTGACCTTGACAACTGGCACGTTCTTCCCGCTAAGAGGCCCACGAGGTTCCGAATCATACATCATATTACCTGTAATTGCATTTCAGTTTGGCACATTGATCCGGAACAAAAGAAATCTCAATCGAACGAGCAGACTCGCAGCCAAGAAATGACGAAAAAAAATACTAAGTTCGCGCTGCAAAATGTAGAATGCAGTGTCACTTACTCACTGGTCGGATCGTTTCTTGAACCCCAAAAATATGTGAACAGCCATAAGAATACGCTGTGAAGTCGAAGAGAGTAACGCGACCAGGCGGGCAAGGCGGTCCGGCACTACCGGCACCTTATTACTTAACATCATTACGTAATCGATCACGTGCAGCTCTCCGGAGTCAAAGCCACCCTGCCACAGGCTCCTTTCTTTCCTCAGTCACACGATGGTGCAGACAAGATCGGTTGCAAGGAGAGTTGTGCCAGCCCATGGACATACCGATGATATTCTACCTCCCCTGAATGACGCCGTCGTTGATCCTCCCGGCAGATGGGGCCCCCAAGCCGGCCAAGAGGACTCGACGCGAAGATGCGACGGCCCCTAAGAAGCGCCGTCGTGGAAAGCCAGGTAAACTATGCCAATTGAATCTCGACGTGCTTTTTCTCGTGCGTCGATTTCTGTCTTTCTAGACTGTTTCTTGATTGACGCAGTGGCGCTAGCTTGCCGCGTATACCCATCCTTTAGACCTTTTTAACCTTGCACATACGTGCAGGTCTTTGCGAGAACTCTTGATGGACAAGTCATCAACGTTTGTATGGAAGACTGCTTGGCAGCAAGCCAAGGGTCTGCCTGAATGTCCGAGTGACCTGATTGAACCCGAATTCGCAAATCTCGTGTTTTCTGCCCGCTGTCATGTAAGCCTCGTTTCCTTGGGCAGTCTAAAAACGCTAACATACGGCATAGGGCTGTGACAAATACACGACGACTGTATACTGGAAGTTACGTCGGAGGTATTGCCCAAACTGCAGAGTCAGACAGTAAGCGTCCCATATATAATGACACGCCTTGCATTCAGACGAAATCAGGCTTCGCCGCGTCTCTAACTGCGCAAAGGTTATACGCGCGCACCTGAAAAATCCTGTTGTGCCAATGGAATACATTGAAGTAAAAAAAGGTCTAGTACTTAAATCTTGGGCATGACACCGCTACATTCGATTATACATAGAGTATAACACATGGTGCGACAGAGACCAGGTGGCCTCGTTTATGAAGGAGTATCGCAAAGTTGCCGATAAGGAGCAATTCATCAGTGACAAACAGAACCAGTGCCTTACTATTTCTCAGGTTTACCGTGTCCCCTCTTTCCCACCCCTCCTTCTGATCAGTTCTTAACAGCACGCCATGAAATGCTACCAGTGGCAGACTAAAAAGAAGTCGGAACGCAGAGAGGAACAAGAGGAACGTCGGATGGTACGGAGCAGCAGGTTTGCCCACTTTGCTGAAATTTTACGACTTGGTGTTGAGTATGCATAGAATTTTTCACCTTCTCAGGCAGAATGGATATCAGCGCGAAATCCAATTTGCTAATCCATATGAGATAGAAGGATATCGCGAGTCTGATTTCAGGACTTCGAGGACCCTTACAGATAAAGGTGTGTTTTGTATGGTGGCATTTGCTGATCTGACTGAAATATGATAGAATGGAATCGGATCTGGCCGGAATGGCGCAAGATTATGGACAACATCCGTTCTCGACGAATAGACAGTGAAGTTTTTCAACCTCGTCGACGCCTATTAGTGTCCAGATACGACGAATACTTGACACGGTCGCCACTCAACCTGCTCTCATCTGATATCATTCCATCTGCAAATGACATTGCTCGATTTCCTCCTTTTCGGGATATCCTTAATGCTCCTGAGGGAGTGGCAGTGTGCTTTACACCTGCATTTGACCAGCTGCCGCTTCTAAATGCCGAGTGGAGAAAGACATTCGATGCTTAAGTTTCCAAACTGGTGCAAATTTCTTGTTATCTATCTCCAGAGAACGTCGCTATTGGCAGGATTCGTGCACCCAACAAGACGACGCGTATCAACCCACCAAACAGAATTTCGGATAAACTCTGTCTGGCCTGCGCGTTGTTTAGCCCACTAGCCTATGTCGTTTTGCCACATCCCGAGGTATTTTTATTCTCTTCACAACTACATTTCTACTATGCCGGTCACGGCGACGTGGAAGGATACTTTAACTTAAATTTGGACCGATACTATCAGATCAGATTCATCGAAGAGGCTCCCTACATCGTCCATGCGTGTGGACTGGATCCCAATGTGGCCAAAATCGAGGATATGGACCGTCGAAATGCTCGATTAATGTGTCTGTGTCGTCATGATCGGCCTCACATTGTTATGGACTGGAGGAATGCGGTACGTCTTTCTCTTTCTGAAAAAGACGATTCAATGTGTTAAACCCAAGTTATGAATAATAGATGCGACATGCTCAATCGTATCACATGTCTGCCGGACTACCAGCTCTTTCCGAATCGCCACGCTGGCAACTGGTTGATAACAAACACATGGATGCGATTAAAGCTGTTGAACGATCTGGGATGATGAGAAATATAAAGAAACTTCCTGAAGTTTTACGGTGTGTGTTGTGCAAAACCCGTGTCTGGGATTCTGGATGCGAGGGTCGGAACTTAGAAAGCCACATGCGCCGGATGTGAGTACTTGCTAGCTTGATTGCACCTGAAAGCGTTAATCTTGGCAAACAGTCACAACTTGACGATCGAAGATCGCGATATCAAACGAGGGGAACACTATGAAACGGTCAGGATGTACGATTCCAAACTGATGGAGTTGGAAATGGTTGAAGATGGGGAGAACGTTGACTTTGTCGTACGGGAATAACTAAAGCAAAAAAAGTTTGGCATCTTTTTTTTCGCATTCCAGTTCGCAGGTATGTAATGAATCTATTCGGTGTACAAAGTAGATTGTTCAGAGGGTACGCCTTTGTTTCACCATGATGTCTCTGGATATGGTGACCCCGATGCGGATGAGGCAGACGAGTGGATTCTGCGAGTCAATGAAAAATGGGTGCTGTTTGCATGAAACGCGCTAGAATCTGTTGTAGTGCTTCTTTCCCGAGTCATCAACGTTCGCGGTGAGCATCTCCATTCTGGAGATTCCCTATGAAACGTAATGTTATTGACATTTAGGGGCAGAATAATAAAATGAAGGAGTCTTCGGGGATTCCTTTGTGGGCGCACGGATATAATTGGTCAAGAATTTTAAGCCCTGACGCCCCTTAAGACATGAGTCAGTACGATATTTGGTCGTCCACTTGTATGGGGTTTATCTGACTTTGGCATTGGGCTGTGTATAGCCCGTCCGTCTTAACTTTCGACTAAACTGCAGTGAGAGCGTTTTCAAACTCCATTATATTTTAAACTCCGGTTAAGACTTAGGTGGCCCACCCCTATGGATCGACTGCCATTCGATGGAGCTGTGGGCGCATGAGAAAGCTGAACGTTTATATCTGATTTTGGTATAGCCCATCTCCCATCTACAGCAATGCAGCGGCGCGTCCGCCGAAACGGTCGCTGAAAAGGAATATAGCCATCTTATCTACCCCGATAAGTTCTCCATGCTGCGCCTTGATCACGTCACTACCGCTTCGATGAAACTGTGGGCGCATGAGAAAGTCGGGCGCTGAATAGTCGCAGGCACTGTTTGCTCGCGCAGTGACAACAGAACCCACACGGAACCCCGAACACCACAGGAAATGCACCCTCTGTGGCGACTCTGCCCAGTGCCCTGATGGATCTATTCGGGAAGAGGGGGAATGGGCGGGTATAGATAGCGTCTCTGTTCTACGCCCTTCCACATCCACTCGTTCCCATCCCCTTTACCCACCCTATCGATGGCCATGGGAGGAGGCATAGGAAGGGTAGCTAATCATCCCGAGTATTACTTGAGCGATGGCTCCGTATCGTTTTTGGTAAGTTCCTGGTTCTGCGCAGAGGAATACTGTTCGGCTGATCGTCGGTCATGATATCGGCTGCCAGAGTAAGGACCGTACGCTTTTCCGGGTCCACAAGACGTTCTTCATCCGTGAATCTGCATTTTTTCGTGACCTCTTCGAAAAATACATACAAGAGGACCCCCAGTCTGGCACGGACACTCGTCCGTTTACGCTCAATGTGACATCGGACGAGTTTGCAACGTTTTTGTGGGTATGGTACGATAAGTGAGTGTTCGAGTTGGATAGTCGTTTGATCGGATCTGTTGATCGCTCGGGATATGAAGGGATTATGCCTATCACGAACAAACGAAGGACGGATGGGACACCATCCTCAAACTCTCGAAGCGCTGGGGCTTCGAGAAGATCAAGGAGCTCGCTATCCGCGAGCTCGACGCATTGCAACTGTCGCCAGCCGAAAGGATTTCTATATACAACGAGCATGGCATCGAGGACGACCGGCTCGTCTCTTCGTACGTCGAGCTTTGCAAGAGCCCAAGAATCACCGAGGCGGACGGCAAGCACCTTCAAATGGAAACACTGATCAACGTCCTCGAAGCCCGCGAAAACGCGCAGCAAGCAGCCCGCCAGCAAGGTCATCAAAGTCCGACGAGCGCAAGTCTGGCAGACGAAGATTTGAGAGAGATCGTCACCAGATTTTTCAGGACAAGCTCGACCCCCCGGTCAAGTGGTACTTCCACGGGACCAGGGGATCAAGCTTCTGACTTGAACGGCGAGCGTGCACATGGGACTAAATCAAAAGAGCCGACAATAACATTACAAGAACCACAGGTCCCAGACCGGAAGACGCAATCCAGCGGCAGCAATGTGCCCCCTCACACGGTACGTAGACTTTACATTACAAGGGAACATCACAACTGATGAGTCGTAGACCAATTCACGTCAGTCCGGCAGCGAAGGAGGGAGTCAAGAAGAGGGCAAGAGGAAAGAAGCGGCGAAGAAAGCGGAAAAGGAGAAGCAAGAGGAAGAGAGGCAAGCCAGGGAGGAGGAGGCACAGGAGAAATTGAAAGAGGTGAAGAAGGCAAAAGAGGAAGAGAGGAAGGCGAAGGAGGAAGAGAGGAAGGCGAAAGAGGAAGAGAGGAAAGCGAAAGAGAGGGAGCAAAAGGCGAGCCAGAATCCCTCGGCGAAGTCTCACAATCAATCCGTATGTTCGAATCAGTTCCATTCCATGTCATCGCTTCTCTGACGACTCTGCACCTGTGTAGTGAAGCAATCGTCTTCGGCTCATTTAACTCCGTTCAGGACAACGGATGTAGTCTATTCTTTCATCACTTCTTTTGCAGTGGTTGTTCTCGCATATATGTAACTGTAACTTTGGTGTCTCGGTTTGAAATCGATGAATTGTTCATGGACAGAGCGAACTCACAGAGGCAAACCTCCAGAATACGCTTGGGCACTTTTCTGATAATAACCTATAACACACGGTGCTATATATCAATGCCTCCGCAAGCTAACGGATATGTGAATTGACGAACAAGGTGTACGAGATTCGATACGCACCCCATTCCAACACTCGCTGTCACGCTCACTCCTTTTTCTGATCGCCCTCGGTCGTTTTCTTACCCCAGACCACTTCCGACCACCGTATGGCCTCCGTGGATACCTTTTCTTCCTCGACTTGTCCCTGCGCTCGAGCGAGATTTTTGAGTCTAGTTATTTCCTCGTCCGAGATCTGCGCGCCTGAACGAAGTTGCTGGGCGAGGTCCTCCAAGATGGACACTTGAGCATGGTAGCGAGCGCGGTCCTCCTTTTCAGTGGTTCTTTGCCAGAGCAGATGGATTGCGACCGAAGTCAGAGCAGTGGAGTACAATATGTGGGGCAGGTATGGTGTTGGCATACTAGAAAGTACTAGGTAACCGAGAGTCAAGAGTAGAATTTGCGCGAGTTCCGTGAACATCCACCACGCCGAGACTCTTTGACGTCCACAATAATTTGGAAGCTATCACAACTCTCCACGCTTGACTGAACTTTTCCTGGAAATGGAGGCATATCGCCGACTCACCTACATATTATCTATGAGACACTTTCAGGCGCTCAACGCTGCACGCAAGACCCGCATCTGCCCCACAGCAATTATGCGGGTGGTAATTGGACAGTTTTATCACCCGCAACAAGGAACCGTTGGACTCAACGTCACCTATTCTCTCTTTCCTTTCTTCGGGCGACGGTCATTCGCGTATGGTCATCCCTTTGAGGTTCATTGTTTGGTGGTGCTCAACGATCACTTAGGCCACATCGTCGTCGATTCGTCGAACCCGTCCCGTAGATACTCAGGGAACGCTCGATGCTCTAGACGACACGGTCCTCGCTCATCTGGAACGTTTCCAGGAGTGCGGTGAATCCGACGGCCTTGACAACGCCATCTCGCTCTTGAACAAGGTCGTCCAACGAACAGACGCGGACGATCCAGAGCGGTCCCATCGCCTCTTGCTCCTTGCCATATCATACAGCATGCGGTTCGAGCGCTTCGATCAGCTCTCCGATCTCAACGGGTCGATTTCCGCTCTCGAAGAGGTCCTGCCGCTATGCAGGGACGACCCCGTGCGCGCCGGGACACTCAACAATTATGGCCACATGGCCAGAACGCGATTCAAGTGCCTCGGCGATCCCATCGACGCCGACAAGTCCGTCTCCACGCTCAAAGAGGCTGTCTGTCTCACTCCAGACGACCCTCGTACCGACAAGCCAATCATGCTCGTGAACATCGGCGGGTCACTTGGGTTACGCTGCGAATGTCTCGCGAATCTCGCCGACCTGGACGGGTCTATCTCCGTGCTCGAAGACGCCCAGTAATGCGTCTCGGAACACCAGCTGCTCACGGTGCGTGCGCTCGACAGTCTCGCCGCCTCCTTGCAACGCGTTTCGAGCGTGCCATCCTTATTGTCCCGGACGAGCATCCCGACAGAGCTTCCTGTCTCAACGACCTCGGTGGTTCCCTCAAAACGTTTTAGCGCCTCGGCGACGACGCCGAGCAGTCCGTGAGTCTGGCTCCAAAGGAGCCAGGCAATGCAAGCAATCTGGAGTTCGCACTATCGGTTCGGTTTCGGCGATTCGGAGACGTCGCGGACAGTGAACGTTCAATCTCGTTGCTCGAGGAAGCCGTCCATCACACGCTAGAGGGCTCTCCCGGAAAGCTAGCGTTCCAGAGCATTCTTTGATGAATCAGTTCGAACTTTGGGAAACACGGAGAACATCGACAGTGCCATCGCCATCTTCGAGGCTCACACCTAAGGAAGATCTGCGGGGCCATATCCACACAGGGGATCTCAGTACTTGCCTAGAAATGCGTTTCGAACGTCTTGGTGATCCAGCTGACCTAAAAAAAGCCCGTTTCCCGTCTTGGAGGATGCGTTGGCACGCATACCCAAGGGCCGTGCTCGCGAGCCTCAAATGATCAGCTTGTTGATGAGGTGGTTTGAGCTCAGTGGAGATACCGCATCGTCTAGAAGAGTCATTGCTGAACTATATTTACAGATGCAGACATGGTTCGAGAAGGAATTTCTTGAAAAGAAGCAAAAGTACACTCAGTGTGTGTTCTGTTCCCTCTCCTTTTCAGCTGTTTGTCTGATGCATTTTGTAACAGCATGCCATAGATCGTACACAATGGCAGGAGAAGATGACATTAAAACGACAACATGATGACATGTTAACCCGAGCCTTGATGGTTACAATTCATAATATCACTTATCGGGACAATATATTGGATCGATTAAACAGCTTGGGTATGAGCGAGAAATCAATTATTTCAGTACTACTCGTTTCCGCGACTCGGACCGTATAAAAAATCAAAAGTACCCAAGGTACTCGCAGATAAAGGTGACGATTCCATGAAAGATTCTCCCTGATGAACTGATCGTGGTACAGAGCGAAACTGATATTACCCCGGTGGCTCGAAACCATGAACCGCCACATACGGGAGCGATTGAACATTGTTGTTTACTCTGGACGTCGGGAAACATCGAAGAAAGCATACAGTGGGTACGTGAAAAATGGGTCACCAGACACCCTAAGCCCAACCTTTGACTTACTCCCGAACGTGGCCGACCTTGCTTGTTTCTCTTTTTTTCGAAAGATCATCGAGGCTGCTGAGGAAACAATACTCAGCAAACATCCATTTGCATCGGCCTTTCAGCATTCGTTGACAACTGGAAGGAACAGCTTGACGCAGACCTTACTAAACTCGTGGAGGTCCCATCTGGCGTTATTTTTGGCAACGCTTCCTCTTCCCGTGGCTCGGGAGAGGTATCAAAGGACGACGCATCCAAACCAACTCGGACCGGCCTCAACTAGCCTGTGCTGTGTTCCAGCACTGTCATGACCCTCGTAATGGCATTTTTGCCTGTCCTGAAGTCTTTTTCCTTTCGATGAATCATTATCGTTGTTACTTTCTCAATTCGACGAACGCACCGGGTCCATCTATGATCGGTATCAGACCAATTTTCTCGACGAGGCATCATATATCAACCATGCATGCGGGCAGGAGCCACTCCGGAAGACGTGGACCATCGGATGCTCGTCTGAGGTACCTGTGTTGCAAGAAAAAAACCCTCGGATGATGATGCCGTATGTCGTTTTCGTCGTCAAGAGAGAAGTTTTTACAATGTCGTCCCACAGACGATGCATGTTTCTAAGCATCATTTGGATTGTCAGTTGAAGCGTCTCAAAATCAGCACGTTGGCAGCTTGTCAGTGATGAATACGTTGATATGACACGCGAACCCCGTATCAACTGAGAACAGTGAATCTATTCACTTCGACCCTACCATGTCAGATTTGATCAATGACCGAGATTGACTCCGAGTCTTGAGCTCTCGGAAGTCGTCATCGACGCCTTGATAGTGGAGGTCGGTATGAATCAAGGTTCTCCCTACTAGTGCTTCGTTGCCATCGATCTAGGCTTCCTTTTCGATACGATGTGTTCCATTCCTGAGGCACGCGATTAGGCCAGGAAGAATTTTCTTCATTGTGTCATAGTGTGTACATGTTCTTGTGAATGCAGAATTTTACGTATCGATGAGCAGTAAGATAGACTCAAGAATGATAGACTGATAGTAATTTACACGACGGGAAATTTTGCAGAATAAAACTGACTAGGTCCTGAATTTATGGAGATTTGGCTGCGAGCATATGGCAACACCATGGGTTTCTACATACTCGAGAAACCGAGGATAAGGTCGATTGGGTATAAGCATTTCAGGACATGACGATTCCTCCGTCAATCGCAATCTAAGATCTCAAATTCGGTCAAATTTGTCAAGAAAAATAGAATAGGTAGGAAAACGTACGCATTGTCCTGACCAAACGTCCTTCGCGTCAACAGGTGCATGTGAAAGTGAAAAATATAAACATATACTTGCCAGTAATAAAACGTGCCTCCTCCGAGACAAGGAAACTGACAAGACCCGCCACGTCCTCTGGCTGCCCCTCGTGTTTGATAGGTCTCCCACTCATTCGCTATCAGTCGCATGAGCCATGAGTCTGACGCGATACGCTCCACGAAGCGAGGAAAACTCACCGCAGTGATCCATTTGACCAAGTCATCGTCACCCACTGTTGTAGCAACCGCGCCATGGTAAACCTCATCCACTGTTTGATTTTAAACCCCATACAACCAAAGGTACAGTGACAACGCGTACCCATAGGAGTCTGAATTATGCCGGGAGCGTATGAGTTCACCGTGATCTGGTGTCTTCCTAACTCCTGCGCTAATAAGATCACCCGCATCATACCGAGGAAATTTCGGTCGAAGCGTATGGTTCGTACCGGCAATCTGCGTTAGACCTCTTACCAAGAATTTGCTGGCACCGTATGCAGAAGACAAGGGAAATCCCATCATTCCAGCGGTAGAACAGGCACCGATGATCCGCCCTCCACGTCCTTGCGCTATCATCTGTTCGGCAGCATACTTATAGCACAAAAAAGTTCCGCGTGCATTGACAGACATGACTCGTTCCCACACATCTAGTCCCGCTTTACAAGCGCCACTATCTCAGTCTCCGCTGAACAAAGCTACCAGGTGAGTGTCACTCACTGGAGGTCATGTCTTTGAACACTGCGTTAGTAGCGATTCCCGCATTTGCTACCATCTACATATAATAGGCGATCAGAGGCGATCAGAGAATGGTCAGGGCACTCACGACATCCAACCCGCCGAGCTCCTTCGCAGCTACTTGTACCATACTTTTGACCTCTACATCGATGGACACGTCAGCAGAAACCAAATGCGTTCTTCGACCGATCCTCTCGATATCACTGGCTACAGCATGTAACTGATCACGTTTGGATGAGATGTCGTTCAGCGCAATATCAAACCCATCCTTTGCAAGGCGAAGTGCGATACCTCGCCCAATTCCCTGAGCGGAACCGGTGATAAGGGCGATCCCTTTGGCGATAGGCATGAGATCAAGAAAACGGTAAATGTAGATATTGCGGTCATATATTCGTGGTAATATATACCCTTTGTCGTGCAATATCAAGAAGCCGTGCAGCGGTGATTTGGTTTATTAAACGATGGTTCGTATCCCACGAAGGTCACAAGGCCGACGACGGTCAGGCAAAACGGGGGCTACGACAAGTAAGGGATAAGTAAAATGTTTCAGGTGGCACAAGTGATTGCACGTACGAGACTACTCTCGTCACGAAACATCTCCGAACACGCTCTAGGTGCACTGAAGGAAATGAGTGATCGAACGCATATAAGATAAACGCACCACTCGTGAACCCAATCCGATAGGTGGCCTAAATGTAGGTCGGTTGACTCGAGATACGATACAAAATCGTTTGTGGAAGGCACCACAGGTTTTCAGGGACTTGGTCATCCCACCCACCTTGCGAACGTGGAGCGATACCCGAACCGGGCAGCACAGAATGTTGCGCGGCGTCTCAAGGTATCACACAACTCCACGGCCTAGTATGAAACTGGCCAATTTTGTCGGAGTTCTGTAAATAAATTTTTACGCAACGGCTTGCAAGCGTCTTTTAATTCGTTCTGCTACGAAAGGACGCTTGCAGAACATCTGGAGCGACGTTTGATTTGCTTCCCTGGGTGATGATCCCGGCTGTCCGGGAGATATAGGAAGTATCTATTTATACAGATAGCAGAGAGTACGCAATGAGCTTGAAAACGTCAATAACTGAGACAGAAGCCGGCAACAGGGCCACACTCCCGCCGAAACCACGGGGAGAGATAGAAACAGATTCGACTGCCATGCCTTACGGACTCACGATCCCTAGCGGCTAGCATGTTTTGCAAAACGCTGAGGGTCGTCCCCGATTTGAATTGAACATTCAATAAATGATAGCTGAAGAGAAAGGTAATATCATCACGTGATCAGGGCTACGTAGCAAGAGGACGACTACTCAGACCCTGCCATCGACCATGGACGACGACTTTGACTTTGACCGCGCCGCAAGCGCATTCCCAGACATCTCTCTCGATGGATCAGCCGACCTCTCTTCCTTCCCAGCCGCATCCGCCCCGGCACCGCCCTCCACCTTTTCCTTTGACTCCTTCGACACCCCACTACAGTCGAGCTACACCGAGGTCAAGGTGACCGGCGACGAAGAAATCGAAAAGTTTGAAGACCAGTTCCCGGATATCGATGTCGGCCACGTCGGTCTTCTTTTTTTTTTTTGTGGTCGTCGAGTCGAATTGCTCATGCGCGTCGCGTGGTGGTTAGAGCGCACCGGTGCCGGCTCCTCCTCCCTCGCAACCGACGTTTGGAGCCCCTCCCCCGTTTGCTCCCCGTCCTCAGCCGTCGGCATTTTCGTCGACGCCCATTCTTAATCAACAGATCCAAGAAGAAGAACCTGAAGTGATCAGGTGAGCAATGAGGCATACTGCCCATATATATTAATTCGTGCGCTCTGGGACAGGGAATGGCGCGAGAAACAAGCTGAAGAGATCAGACAGCGAGACGAGGCGAGTAAAGCAAAACGCCAAGAGACCGTCTCCAAAGCGGAAGCTGCCATAGATCAATTCTACGAAGAGTACGCTGCCAAAAAAGAGCGATCGATCCGGGAAAACAAGTATATCCTTCTCTGCATCTTACTGGACGGACTGCTGAGAATAACAATAGGGACCAAGAAGCGGATTACCTTGAAAACCTTCAGTCGTCGCTTACAAAGGGGACCACTTGGGAGCGAATCTGTAACACCGTTGAACTCCAGAATTCGCAGAGCAAAACTGTTGCTCGCACTGGTGCCGGTACCACCGACCTTACCCGTTTCAAGGAAGTGTTGTTAAGGTTGAAACGGGAGGGAGACGCTGCCCCGGGAGCAGCAGGCTACTAGGATATGGATATGTTTACGCCGATGTCATAATTATATTCGAGCTCATCGTTTTTTGGACATGCTCAATCATAGTTTCGAAGAAATCCCCAAAGAAAGATGGGCCTCTACCCAAGCAACAGACTCTTCCGTCAACTTCTCCTTGACCCCGTCAGGCTCGTTGTGCAATTCATGCAAGCCATTCTTGTAGAGGTAGGTTAGGCTTATACTAGGATACACAAAGAAACGTACCGTAAACGGCAAGAATGTCTTGTCTTGCGCCGAAAGTAATCCATGGAATGTCTCGGTGGCCTTGAATGACGTGATCTGAAAACATTACTGATTACAACAAGTTGGAAGTCGACAAACACCCGAATTCACCTGATCTTCTGTGCCATGGACGAGTAAGACCTGGCGAGAATCACTACTGAATCTATTACCCGAACGATGATCACGTACGGGTAACTGTTTGGGCCATTGCGCATGATCCTTGGCCAGAAGAGTTTCCCCCTGAAATAATCAAACATCACATGCCACAAGTCGTTAACAACGAGAAATCTTACACCATCCAACATGTCACTCAACCCTCGGAGGGTGCCAGATAGTTTGACGAGAGGGTCTTTCAAGTATGCTTTGCCGACCGTGTCATCATGAGATAGGCTCTACGTCGCTCAATCCCGGGGTGTACATGTTGAACAGACGAGACAACTCACGTTGGGATCTACCGGAGCTGGTATCAAAAAGGAAGGAGCTATTCGACTCGCTTTGCCGCCAAGCCAGCGCGTGGCTTTAGCAGCAGGCTTTGTCTGTAGAATGAGTGGACTGGTAGAAATGACTCCGGCGAGACCAGAGACGACCTCCTTGGACGGAGGCGCCTCCAAGCGGGTAGGAAACGCAAGAACGAGCGCACCACCCTAACATCAACACGTTCGACAGGGGCCTCTAAGTAAAAGTACGACACCCACCATCGAGTGGCCGTATAGAAACACGGGCACGTCCGAAAACTGTTGCTTGGCGTGCTTAAAGGCCCATTCAATGTCCTCCAGTTGCTCTTTCCAGCTCGTCTTTCCGTACGCGCTGTCCCTGCTCTTGTTCTGTTCGTCTAGAGAGGTCCGGCCGAAGCCTCGTTGGTCGTAAGCAAAGACGGCGATTCCGCGCGAAGTCCAGGCCGGAAAGACGTGTTCGTAGCGCGCGATGTGCTCCGCGAATCCGTGCACGAAGACAATGGCAGCTTTGGGTGGTGACGAAGGACAGTATATCCGGGTGAAGAAGCGAGTTCCCTGAGGGCCGGTGAGCCAGGATTCCGTGAAGAGTGATTCAGACATGTCCCTGATGGTGGTCTTGGTGAGGAAATGGGGCGCCACTGGGCCCCTGGCCGGTGTCAAGTGGATCGACTGTCGAACTGAGTCTGAATAAGTAACTGCCAGTGACCGTGGCTCATCTGGTTTACACAACATTGTTCCTTTCCAAACACATTAACGGAACGCAGAATCACTTGAACTTGAAGCTCAATTCAGTAATGACTTTCATACTTGAAACCTATAAAAGGCGTCTTTGATCAAACACGTGACCGAAGTATACTGGTTTGCACGTCGTCGTATCCGATGACGAGCCTCTGTCGGCGGTTGTTAACCCTCCTTCCACCATCGAGACCCCCATTCTCTAGAGCCAATGGCCGCAGAATTTCACTGCTCAGCAACATCAAGGAGGGGTTCAAGACCCCAGAGTCCCAAGTGCTCGATAAAATCATTTCCGTACCATTTTACGAGCTCTCCAACCCGCCTCTGCAAATTAAGTTAAACTGGTTGTTCCTCTTTCTGGACGCCGTATTCACGTGCGTTACGTTTCTTATTCGTGCGTCGTGGCTGAATCCGATACGACAGAGGTGCAGGCGTCGCACTGGCCTGGCGATACTGGACATACGACGTCCCAGGTGACGAAGAAGGAGCCCCTCCAAAACAAGAACTACGACCTGCGAACCAAAGACTCGCCCTCACATGTTTCCACGTCGGCGTCGGATCCGTCGTCGCCCTACGACTCATAAACGTGAGACGATCGCATGTTCGGAAGCTCTGGCTATTCCCTGCGTCCGTCCCAGGAAGCTATCGTCGAGCGACGGTGTTGCCGCCCTTGGACACGCTCGTGGCGGAGAATCACTCCTTGTTTAACCCTCGCGTGGAGTTCACGCTAGAACGCAAAGCGTATCGATTTACTCCACATAAGCAGGACGCGATTCTTCGGCTGAAACCTTCAGGCGGTAGAGAAGATGGATTCGTTCTGATTACAAAGGACGCTCGGATCGATGGAAAATCCGTCTCTCAGGTGGACGCACTTCGAGAAATATTGAACCCATTCCAACCTCAGACAAAGGCGACTACTGATGATGCGTCAACAAAGACAAGGACTCAAGTAAGTGCAAATTCGTTCATTGATTAATCCTGGAATGACGGGGCCATAGTCTAAGAAAAAGAAACGATCTACCGCTGCCAACTGAATAATACAAGGATATAATGGCCTATCGACTTCACTCTGTGTTTAGCATCACGGGTGGCGGAGGGAACAAAGGAAATGAGAACATGGGTCGCATATGGTACAGTAACGCAACCTTCAGATTTGTTAGTAACTTTCCAAAGTATCACCCGCCCCTTTCTGTCAACCATCTTCCCTTTTCACGTCATGTTTTTGTATCAAGGCTCTATCCTCGGTGTGTAGTATGAGTCCTTACTTGCACAGGTGAGCGTATATCATAAACCGCCCCAACCAATGGTGGACATAACAGACAACGTGATAAATCGAAGGTATTCAATTGCCAACAATCCAAATTTAAATGATGCTCGAAAGCATGTACCATCTGTGCGACAGCATCACAAAAAATCCTCTCGAGAAAAAGAAAAAGACCTCCAGTTCATCACGGGTTTTTTTGTGGCACAGACACCTCAATTGAGCATCCCGACGGTCCATGTCATCTGGGGCGGCTACATTTGGATCAAGGTAACCAGCGACATATGGTGCTTCATCAAAGAATCTGATCTGATACCGATTATAGATAGACCCGGTGTGCTCGTGTCTGCGTGGAGCTAATCACAGAAAGCTGCGGTTGACTCACGTCGAGGTTGACAATGTTGATATCCCTTATAGCTGCGGTCTTTCAGCTACGGTCGCGTTGGACGTACGCGCACGTCCCGGTGATGGTCATACCCATCTGTCCTCTCCCTGAATCAAGCATCTTGAATGGCTGCTCGTGGCTTTTCTGAATGGTGCACTCGGAACGTGGATGCGCGTCACTAAGGAGTTTGCACCTAATGGACTTGCAGCCAGGTCTACAGCGGAAGAACGAAACCTTGCATCAATGCCTACGACGAGCGACGCAAACGAGGGCTTTTCGGTTTCATGGCATCAGGTTTCCCGCTTGTTGACATACTCGCAGAATAACACTCAAGCCTTCGTTGATGAAGGCACATACGAAACGGAACCCTCGCATCGTCTCCTTTTCATGTCATAGTCAAAGGTCGGACGAATGCTCTGACATGTTCGTATTAATCGACACTTTATTTGCTGCAGTAAAGACGGTCGCCAGTTGGACTTTGTTGCACTTCGAAAAGACAGGTATCGTGGAGCAGTTTTCGACATGAGCAATTGTCTAGTTGATCACTTCCTCTCTCCAAGTTTAATGCATGTCTGACCCCTTGCCTCATAGACGGTACCGTACAGGGACTCGCTCGTACCAGAACTCGAGGTCCGTCGCATGAAAACATTCCATACTCAGTCCGACTTTAACCTCGAAATTGGTGTCAGTGAGAACGTGGCTCTTGTTCATTCATCGTTTCGTCTGACAAACCGACGTCATCCACAGTGGCAAGAGCGGTGGTGGCAAGTCGTCGGCACAGTCGCCCCTCCTTCGGTATTACGATCCTGTGCGTGGCAAGGTGACGTTTGACGATCAAGGTGTGTGTGTATTCCGCTCTTGTACCGAATATCGGCTGACTCGCATAGACATTCGGGAGTTCGATATTGGCACCGTTTGTAGTCCATCTTAGTTCTCTATCCTTTTCTTTTTCACCCCTTTCGTCAGGACTCTGTCCTGTTCATGGGCACAATCACGTCCAACATTCCGTTTGGCAACGCCACCGCCAGAAGTCACCACTGGCCACTTTCTCCCCATGTATTCACTTAAACGTCATACCTAAAGTTACAAATATACTTACTGTGACAAGTACTACGTGATCTGCGTTGATTCGCCATGAATGTATGTGTAGCTGAACAAAAAATGGGAAATTTTACAAACACTTGAGGGACCTTAAAGTATTCTCCAAAACACGGACATCGTCATCCTTTGTGATCTTCAAATCGTCCATACCACGCCCGCGTGTGAGTTCGGATGTCAAGCGGGAAGTCGGGTAGGATGCCTCTCCTACTTTCCCTCCCCAGTCAA
>JBBPMJ010000610.1:0-19300 GCA_038090255.1 Austroboletus niveus | reverse complement strand
CTCATCCACTACGTGTCTTGGCGATCATACGGGTTTTGGAGCGTTATCGCGTTCATAACCAACACTTTGCTTCTGGTAGCATTTGTCATACGCATTGCTGGTATCGCGTGCTTCGAGTCGACTGAAAGCTGGGCTGGCGACCTTAGGATCAAGAGTTTCCAGGTGCTGAGCTTCGTCGCACCTTTTATCTGGTAAGCCTGTTATGTGCTTCCCTACCAAATTCAAGACAAACCCCTCCATTATCCAGGATGAGTAGGATCAATCTTTATGTTTCGTGGATTCTCCGCTAAAGAGTGCACAGAACTTGTCACGGTATTTGACGGCTACCAGTAAGAATTTGAAACTTCATCTTAATGAGCTGATTCATTATCTCGCCTGTACTGTAGATATATGGGGATGATGCAGATTTGTGTCTCGCGAATGCTACAGGAGTCTGGTGTTTTCTTTGCGGTACGCATACGCCTAATTATTATGCGGACAGGGATTGAGGCCACGTTGGTTCTAGCTGTTGTCTCTCTTGGCTGTTGGGTTCGTGCAAGCTATGTATGCCCTGGACGCTGCAGATGGTGAAACCGAGGACGTGTCCAACGTAAGTGCTATTTTGTTGCAATCGCAACTAGAAACATAGTCCGTGGTTTGTCATAGATCGTCAATGTGCTGTTGCAAGGCCTCCTTCAGTGAATTATCTGTTCATGCTTGTATGATTGTATTGCTAATTTGCTTCGGTAGATCTCCAAATTACGAAAGGTTTTCGGGCAGGTGAGAAGACATTTGTGAGGAAAGACCAGAATACGTTGAAGCTATTTTTCGCCCAGTCCTGCGAACTTGGCGCTATATTACCTGTGAGCACCACCACTGCGACTTGACTTCCCTCGTCGCTCATCAGGATATGAGTACAGGTGGAACCTTTCTACAGTTGTGATACTCTTGAACATCCTGATCTCTCTGTTCGCTTCTGCCTACTCCGAGGTAAATATTGCTGATCGCCTTTTGTATCTTAAGAACTAAATACACACATATCACAGGTTGTCGCTGCCGCAGAAGCTGAGTACATGGCCTTTTTCGCATGGAAAACAGTTGCCATGCTCAGAGCTCCGGATTCATTTGCTTATCCTGCACCTTTCAATCTCATCGAGACTGTTTTCATCGCGCCATTGGAGTAGGGTCAAAAGAATTTTTGACTACAATATGCTGATAGTGTCTGTTCTACAGATTCTGTGGAATTAAAGGGAAATACTATGCCAAGGTATGAATGTGATCATACTTGTGAATACCATCACTTAGGCTGGGTTGGTTAGATCAATCGAATTGTAATGGCCATTATTTTCTTTGTTCCGCTCTCTACTATCGCTCTCTTCGAAGCTTCGTGGACGCAAAGATCATGGATGATGCAATGGCTCAATGGAGATGATGAAATCAATATCGAAAATCCTGCAGTCGTTGATCCCGTCGTTGAAGGTCCCGATGCCGAGCATGGTTTGCAGATTAGCAAGGTGCCTTTCAGTGAATTGATTAGGAAGCTGCCGAATACAGCACAAGTATGCCATTCGTTCGCGTTCTACCGTCGATGCTCACACAATCATCTAGTCAACTGAAGCGACAATTTTGAAGGAGCTGACAGACATTCAAGAGGGTATCCACGTTTTGTCTGAGCGAATCCATCAGCTCCGGACGTCGATGTAAATTGACACTGCTCTCCTATCGTAGTCATCCTTGGGATGTTGGTTCCATCCTGTTGGTGAATTGGCTTACCAATGAAGTGTAGGGGACAGTTTTCTTCTCTTTCTTGACAAGCAGAATGGACGATTTGTACATCGACGCATAGCCCGAATTGTTATCATTCCTCATGATCCGCACCCTGGTCAGCAACATGGCCTTTAAGCTGAGTAAAGACGTCCATGGCCTTTAAGCTGAGTAAAGACGTCCATGGCCTTTACAAAATAAGGTCTGATTTCGTTGATCTCCATGGAGCATAAGTTCGGCAACTGAAGTCCGGTGGTTCAACTTGGAGAGATAACGCGAGTGAAAAAAGGCATACACTAAGTTCACTGTGGTCGATTTGGCTCAGACCATCTCGACTTTTGGACTGGCGGGCTTCACGTAAATCTTTTAATAGAGACCTAACCTTTTCTGCATTCTGCACGTCGTCGGATGCCCTAGCGCAACATTGGAATAAAGTTTCGACGACATGGCAATCTGAGCCTCTCACACGTCCAAAATAACCTTGGCGATTTCGGCAAAGCGAAATGGTAAACGACTGAACTCTGGTTCGCTTGTTTCTTCGGATAATCGGTCTTGCAGGAACTCTAGGACGGGAATCAAGCTGGACTCGAAGGGGACAATGCGTGATGACATACCGACAGTCAGCCAATCGGGGGCAACGATGTGGCACTTTTTCTTGAGTTTCAAGTTCATAGCCATCCAAAGGGGGATGCGAGCCTTGTTCGGGGGTCGGAGTGGACCGTAAGCACCCTAGTATCGTACAAGATCAGAAACGAGCTCGTCGAGGAAGGCGTTCGTTGGACCGAAATGAAAGCCGTTTTCTCCATTGCAATGAGAGGAACTATCTCGACGATATGTTCGGACGCGATCAGCTCGAGCTCTGGAGGTGTGACGGACACGCGCAATGGTAGTGGAAGAGCCATCTGCACGTGACCAGTCGCGTACCGCGTTTCGTTTACACCGTCATCGACTCATCGCATCATGCTCGGTACCAGGACGAAGCAGGTGAACTCATACGGCCGTCGTGGCTCTCGCATCGTCAATGTCTCAGATCGGCAAAACTCCGATGTCGACGCTCCTCCCCCTCGTCCCCTCAGGAGAGAGAACGCTATCATCATCTCACCCGCAAAGTCTCGCGTAGGACTTCGCAAGCTCAAGGGCTCAGCCCGCTCTCCATTGAATTCCCCACTGAACGCCGCAAAACGAGCTTTGCAACCCAAACTGCAGCACACCCGCCAGCCCCTTACCCCTGTACGGGCGAATGGCACCTCTCCGACGATCAAGACCAAAGAATCTGCCGTGAAACCTTTGCGTGCCAGCTTGAAGCCGCATCCCTCAGTTATTCCCGTTGACATCGTCGTTTTCGACGCGGACGGAAATACGTTGACGCAGGAGCGTCGCCTTTCCCACACAGATACCCAGGCAAACCAAGTGCACACTGCAGCTGGAAGGGGCAGAAAGATTCCTAGAGGATCTTCCCCCAGCCCCCCACCCATCGATATCAGTGATGATAGTGATGCGGAGAGCGTTTTGCCCAAACCGGTCGCCAAACGATCGAATTTAAAGTCCCGTCCTATCGTCATTTCGTCTGATGAATCCGATACAGATGATAAGCGCGCCGTGTACAAGAAACTTCCAGGTGCACAATCATCCTCGAAATCAAAATCACTGCGTGTAGAGGTGGTGATACCACGTACGGCCGCGCCGCCATTTCAAAAATCCAAGGTCCTCAAAACACCCTCAAGTCCTCCTTCACTTGATTCGCCCCCTCGAATAATACCCATTCCAAAAGCCCCTGTTCTTCAAGCCCGCCCATCTGCCGTCCCATCTATTCTTGCCCCACCCATTCCTGTTGCGAAACCGAGACAACTTACACCAATTCGCAGTAGGCCGACTCGCTCAGCACTACCACCTACACCTTCGACTCTCACGGAAGCGGACCTTTCGCTGGAATTTGCACACCTAGATCTTTGTGATATCGCTGAAATTGCTGGCTCAAAATCCACACAGCCGGAGTATCTTTTGCCGCTGTTGGACGAATGCGCGCAAGCTTCCCCTTACGAGTTCTCTGCGTTCATCGAGACTTTCCCATTCGATCCTATCGTCCAATCTTCCGCCGATCATGAGGATGTAAAATTTCGAAAAATTGGAGAAGCATCGTATTCCGAAGTATTTGGTATCGGTGACGTGGTACTCAAAATCATACCAATTCAGTCTGAAGGAGACCCAGACATGGCAGAAATACCAGCACCTAGTGACGCCAAGGACATTTTGAAAGAAATTGTTGTGACAAGGGAAATCGGAGGGATTTGTAACAAATTTGTCAAACTTTTGAAAACGTATGTTGTAAGAGGAAGGTATCCATCCCTGCTGTTGGATCTGTGGGACGAATACAACGAGAGGAAGGGTTCTGAAAGTATACGACCGGGTGAGCTCCAAAACTTTAGCTGCTGCATTATCGTTGAGCATTTGTAGATTCATTCGGGTTAAGGCAGGTCTATGCCATCATTATACTCCCAAACGGAGGGCCAGACTTGGAATCGTTCACGTTCAAGAACGTTTTAAAATCTGGTTGGCATCAGGCTTGTGGCATATTTTGGCAAGTCGCTCGGGCTCTTGAACAAGCTGAGCAGCTAGGTAATTTTGAGGTGCGTAGAAAACGTTTTCGAGGACACTCAGTGTGGGGTCTGACGGCCTTGTAAAAGCACCGTGATCTCCATTGGGGACAAATTCTAGTGAAGAGCCTCCCTGTTAAAAGGTCGTCAAGTAAAATCCCCACATCACGCACAGCTATGGATGACACCCGTTTTGGTGTCAAGGTTACCATAATCGACTTGGGTCTATCTAGAATGTATTCCGGGAATGCCCCAAACTCCAAGATTTACTGGACGCCCTTTGATAACGAGATATTTGAAGGGGAAGGTGGGCCAGAGTCACCAATCAAGGATGCGACTGTTAACGTTTTTACGTAGGCGATTACCAGTATGACATTTACAGAATGATGAGGGACCACATCGGTAGCGCCTGGAAGTCCTACCATCCCTTCACGAACGTAATGGTAAGTACCCGTGCGTATTTGTCCTTAACCGCTTTCATCCGTCTCTGGTCAGTGGCTGCATTACTTGGCCGACAAGTTGCTACACGAAAAGCGTTTGAAGCACCCGGGCGGTAAGAAGCAAATTCTCGGGGAAACGGGGGTGGTGTTAGCAACAGGATACGACGAACAAGAGTGTTACAATTGTCTCGCTGAGATGGAGAAGTTGTTGAACAAATGCATTGTCTCGGCGCGGAAGGGACAGAAAGCGCGTCGTAAAACGGGGACCGGTGGACTCGGGTCTGCAGGGGATATTATTGCTTATGGGATGCGGCGGGGCTGGGTTCAATAACGATTGTACTAGCTCGTGGGAACTTCCTATTTAGCACGACTGATTTTGGCGGGTCAGATCGGCATCATCGTATGTCAGCTGGCCTTTCATTTGGAGAAAATACGGCAGCAAGTGAAAATGCTCGGAACCTTTCCCTTATCTCTCTGACTTGCTTTCACGCTTTCCTGGTCAGACCATCACATGTCCGAGAAGACACCGCAGTTCAACAAGGAAGACATCCTCCGGCTGGATGGATATCTGGAGCCTTTCCTTCCTGCCATCGAACGCCGCCACGAGCGATTCCAACAGTGGAAGGATGCTATCTTCGAGCACGAAGGAGGCTATGAAAGATTTACGAAGGGTTATGAGGTGATGGGCTTCACTGTCAAAGAGGATGGTACTGTGGTGTACCGAGAGTGGGCTCCGAACGCCAAAGAGGCCAACCTGATTGGGGACTTTAATCAGTGGAACAGGCTATCCCACCCGATGACGAAGAATCAGTATGGTGTTTGGGAGATATCACTACCTCCCAAATCTTCGGGCGAAACTGCCATACCGCACGACTCCAAAGTGAAAGTGAGTTCAACGAGTCTGCGTTCAATTCTCTATAATGCATATACGACTGTTTCTTCGAGCCAGATATCCATGATCCTGCCTAGTGGCACCCGGATCGAAAGATTGCCGGCCTGGATACATCGGGTCACTCAGGATCTGTCGCACTCCCCGACGTACGAGTCTCGATTCTGGAATCCACCTGCAGCCGAGCGCTACCGATTCAAGCATGCCCGCCCTCCACAGCCACGTTCTGTCAGGATATATGAAGCCCACGTTGGAATTTCGACATCAGAATATCGCGTAGGAACATACAAAGAATTCACAAGAGATGTTCTCCCAAGGATCGAGAAGCTTGGGTATAACACCATTCAGCTGATGGCGATTATGGAGCATCCGTACTATGCATGTAAGTCTAAGTTTTTTCTCCTCTGGATTTTAATCACCAATGAATTCCCAGCTTTTGGATATCAGGTCACAAGTTTCTTTGCTGCGAGTTCTCGCTTCGGCACACCTGAAGAACTTAGAGAACTTATTGATACTGCCCACGGCATGGGAATCGTCGTCCTCCTTGATATCGTACACTCTCATGCATCAAAGAACGTCCTGGACGGGCTGAACGCATTTGATGGTACCGATCATCTTTACTTCCATGAAGGGAGTAAGGGACGGCATGAACTCTGGGATAGCAGGCTGTTCAACTATGGCTCGCATGAGGTTCTCAGGTTTTTGCTCAGTAACCTACGATTCTACATGGAGGAGTACCGATTCGATGGATTCCGATTCGACGGTGTCACAAGCATGATGTACTTACACCACGGTATCGGAGAAGGGTTTTCTGGTGGGTATCACGAATATTTTGGTGCCAGTGCAGACGAAGAGGCTATGGTTTATATGATGTTGGTGGGTGTGTTTCCGCAAAGTCGATTCAAATTATTGACTGGGTACAGGCGAACGACCTTTTGCATTCGATCTATCCTTCGGTCATCACTATCGCAGAGGATGTTTCCGGCATGCCGTTGCTATGTATTCCTGTCAGCCAAGGGGGCATTGGATTTGATTATCGTCTATCCATGGCCATTCCAGACATGTGGATCAAACTTCTCAAACACAAGTCGGATGATGAATGGGGCATGGGCGATATTGTTCACACTTTGACAAACCGTAGACATGGAGAGAAGAGTGTAGCATACGCTGAAAGCCACGATCAAGCTCTGGTTGGTGACAAGACCCTAGCGTTTTGGCTGATGGATAAAGAAATGTGTCAGTTTTCATTCTTGACGATGCTTCGGATGGTGACTCAGTTTTGTAACACTAGACACCAACATGTCTAATATAAGCCCCATGACCACTGTCATTGCTCGCGGGCTTGCCTTGCACAAGATGATACGGTAAGCCACCAAAGTGCTTCCGTTATCAGCTGATCAATTCATCTAGATTATTGGTTCATTCCCTTGGCGGAGAGGGGTATCTGAATTTCGAGGGAAATGAGTTCGGACATCCAGAGGTAGGCGTCACGAGCGGTAGTCTCGTTCCTGACGCTCATATCGTCATCTAGTGGCTCGACTTCCCTCGCGAGGGAAACAATAATTCCTTCCAACATGCGCGCCGACAATGGAATATTGTGGACGACCATCTGCTACGTTACCAGTATCTGAATAACTTCGATATTGCGATGAATAAGTTGGAAAGCAAGTACAATTGGTTATCCTCTCCACAGGCATGTATAGACCAAGAGACACTTTCGTCCTGCTGACTTGCTACTTGAAAAGGCATATGTTTCGCTCAAGCACGAAGGCGATAAGATCATCGTTTATGAGCGTGCCGGTCTCTTGTTCATATTCAACTTTCACCCCACAAAATCATTCACGGATTACCGTGTCGGTGTCGATGTCGCAGGTGAATACACCACCGTCTTGAGTAGTGATGATAAGGAGTATGGAGGATTCGAGAATCTGACATCGGGTAAATATCTGACAACGCCCCTGGAATGGAATGGGAGGAAAAACTGGACGGAGGTGAGAAAATTGGCCTTTATCCTTGCTCAGCACCACTGATTTGAAGGGAACGCAGGTTTACATACCCTCCAGAACTTGCATAGTGCTGGCGAAGGATTGAAGCAAGATAAACTTGGATCGGATGACTCTTGAGCGTGAGATCAACTGGCGGTTGTATACGGCATTATTAGCCATTCGAATAAGTCTGTAGGTTCGGGTACAAAAGTGTTGCTAGTAGCGTGATTCTCAGGCTAGGTGATCTTCCGGGAAGCCATGGATAAGAAGCGACCTGTCGACGTCAAGTCTACCCACCGTTTCAGCTCAGAGTATGCCATTCCGCCTCCTGCCATACAACACCGTCGCTGGCAACCAGGTCTTGTTACCCGGCAGAGACTCGCTATCTCCCTCTTCGTTATATTATCGTTCTTCTGGGTCAAGTCATTCTACCCGTCGCCAACTCAGGATGGCAAATATGAGGCTCTTATTGCCGAATACATGAAACACGGCAACAAAAAGCCAAATGGACCATTGAGAGGTACCAAGGCGGAGGAACTGTTCTTGTGAGCACGCATTCACTCATTCATCGTGTCATTTCATCAGCGATACCTATTTGAATAGAACCGTTCCAACTGAGCAGAGTGCCCTCGCTGCTTCGCGTCAATACGCCTCAAAGCCTCACCTGGCTGCTACTCCCAGAGACTTGGAAACTGCGAAAGATTTCCTTGTACATCTACAGCGGGAACTGGGCATCGAATCTGCTACTGAGCTTCCAATTTATTCTGCGGGCTCGGATGAAGGACAGGCAGCTACCTTGAATATTTCTACATACGCGGAGCCCGCAGCTTGGATAACTACCTACTACCCTGAGCTGAGCTTTCCTTTGAATCATAGTCTGGAGATTCTTGGAGAAGATGGAAAGGCGATCTGGACCGCTGAATTGGAAGAGGTCTCCGATGGCACAGACCCAGATGCCACGGAGTATGCTACAGCAGTCCCCGCATGGCATGGGTATAGCCATGGCGGTGAAGCTCAAGGAAAACTCGTACATGTAAACTACGGACGAAAGCAGGACTATGATGATCTTGTCGAGTCGGGTATGTTATTCCTTTCTCCGATCGTGGTTTTACCTCAACAGTGTTTTAAGGAACCGACTTCAAAGGAAAGATTGTGATTGCTCGGTATGGAGGTAATTTCCGTGGACTGAAGGTATGCGAACGCACGCTTGTTCAGTCATACGATAATATAAGTAATGCGGCGCTTAGGTCAAGGGAGCTCAAGAGCTTGGCGCTGCCGCCGTTCTGATCTACTCGGACCCACGAGACGATGGTACTGTTACGGTTGAAAACGGATACGTGCCGTGAGTCATTATTCAGGATACATACATAGCAGCACACCGAATACTGAAAAGTGTTCAAGTTACCCTCACGGGCCTGCCCGTAACCCGACCTCTGTGCAAAGGGGTTCCGTCCAGTTCTTGTCGCTTTATCCTGGAGATCCTTCAACTCCAGGTTATCCTGCGTATGAGAACAGCACTCGGGTCGAGGGCACCAACAAGCCCTCAATTCCCAGTTTACCCATCTCGTGGACAAATGCCAAAGTTTTACTGGATCAAATTGCAGATGGCAAGGAAGGACCTACTATTCGACTGGTCAACAATGGTATGCGTCTAATGATACAAATCGAATGATTGATCTAAGAAAGCTTCCCCCGCTCAGTCGAAGAGAAAATCACACCTATTTGGAACACCTTTGGTGTTATACCAGGTCATATCAAGGACGAGGTCGTCGTGTTGGGGAACCATCGTGATGGTATGTGGCAGAGTATCGTATATAACAAGGTGCTGAGTTGTACATCCAGCTTGGGTAAATTGTCTCCATATGTTTGGGAACTGGTGACCATGACTGTCTTCAGGTCTTAGGGGCTGCGGATCCCACTTCGGGTACTGTCTCGGTCCACGAAGCTATTCGTGGTTTTGGTACATTGCTGCGAAATGGTTGGAAACCACTGAGGACGATTCTTATCGGTAGCTGGGATGCAGAGGAGGTAAGAAATTTGTTGCTGAACTTGTTTTGCCTAACCACGCTCCAAGTACGCGTTGGTGGGTAGCACTGAATGGGGTGAGGACTTTACGGACTGGATTAAAGAACACGTTGTCGCCTACATTAATCTTGGTGTGTTTCCGTTCCTCAGTAACGAGGCGAATTGGCATCTTACTCCTGTTCAGATACATCCGTGTCTGGATCACGCCTGAGGGCATCTGCGTCGCCGCTTCTCTCACACCTTTTGCGTAGTACTGCCGAACAGATTCCTCATCCAACTTCCGGAGGACGATCTCTTTGGGATGCGCGCAAGGATAAAGGCGAACTATATGGAGCGAACCTTGACCCCGAGGCAGTCACTATATTCGAAGAAATGGAATCAACAGCAGACAAGAATGGTATAAGACCCCTGGGATCCGGTAGCGATTACACTGTTTTTCTGCAGTACATTGGGGTGAGGAATATCCAGGAAACCTTTCAGTTTGATGTGACATCTCCCTAGGTGGCTAGTTCTGAAGCAGGGTTTACCTCCACTCTGCATGATCCCGTGTACCATTATCACTCCATCTTTGACTCACAGCACTGGCAGGAAACGTACGGTGACCCTAGTTTCTCCCGCCATGTACGTTTCCGGATTACCACTAGAGCCCGCAAAAGTTGATCCTCTTCCCAGGTTGCAATTGCCAAACATATTGGTCTTCAAGTTCTCCGACTCTCCGGTGACATCATCTTGCCTCTCAACACTACCCACTATTCTCTGGAACTACAATCGTACCTTGACCGGTATGTTTATACGCAACTACTTCGAACGGTATTCCCGACCATATTTCTGTAGCGTGGAACAACTTGCTGTTGTTTCATCGCTCGAGGTCGACTTTACATCTTTACGTCAGGCAATTCAAGCACTTCAGGTTGCGAGCATGCGACTTGACACCGAAAAGGCTAAAGCAGAAATGAAACTCAGGAGACTTCTCAGGAAGTTAAAGAAAGGGCAGGAACTTCGACGTAAATTATACCGCAAACTACGGAAAGGTTTTTGCAAGCTTGTGAGATATATCGGAAAGGAATGTAAAGCATCAAAAGAGAAGGTTTCCACAGGCTTTATGTTCGCCTTTTTTTTGCCAATTCAATGTTTGCAAATCTGATGATTAACTCTCAGGTTTCCGAAGAGGAGGCTGTTGAAGGCAATTGAACGTGTCCAGGTCATCAATCACAAGCTTATCGGATTTGAACGAGGTTTCATTTCGAAGGAAGGTATCAAAGACCGTGAGTGGTATAAGCATCTGGGGGTGGCCCCGGGGAAGTGGCTGGGTTAGTTTTCGACTTCAACGAGGCGCCAAGAACGCTGATGATTTTGTATGCTAGGTTACGGCGCGACAACATTCCCTGCGTTAGCGGAGGCCATAAGCATAGATGGTGATGCATTGGCAGCTGTTGGCGAAGTCGAAAGACTGAAGGCTCTGATCAATAATCTGACTGAGAGCATCTCATGATTTGCGTAGTTTGTCTAAGTACCAAGTGATAGATGTTGTGAAGTACATACAGCTACGATTGGAAATCGGTGCATTCATCGACGCGCCAGGCTCGACATGTGCCACTTTGAACTGCGAAATCATTCTTCAGACTCCGGCTTATAGCTGCTGCTAATATCCACCCAGCACTCAGTAACCATATGTCCACCCAAACTCATGAAACTAGAGCTGCAACATGGACGCGCATGAAAGCACCCTTCTCGATATTTGCCGTCAGTATTGGCATATCACTCTTTACCGCAGCATACGAAAAGGCCGTCGACCCTCTTTTCGGCTCGGTTGCAACTACTAAGCACCTTAACTATGTGATACACGGAAGCACGATGTTGGGGATCATCCTGCCAAACTTATTGCCACGCTCCCTACTGCTTCCCTCTCTCGCGATACTTGTACAGGTTGCTCCACGCACTTCCTATTGGGTCAGTGTCTTGGCTGCAAGAAATGGAGATCCGTTGCTTGGGCCGCTCGTGACCCACGTGGCAGTCCTCGCCCCAATAGTCTACCTTGCAGTATCACTCGCCATGAACATTGACGTGAGCTCTTGGTTACTTCTACAAATGATCTGACGCGAGGACATTTTGTCGGAATCCAGCCTATGCTTGCCACTATGACACTGGCGGCGAATGCTTTACAGCTGCGCCCACTCATTCTGCTCGTTGCTCATCAGCTCTCTCTCGACACGCACAAGGATGCCGTGGTAAGGGTCCTTATCTATTTTTGCTGGGCTGAGAGTCGAATCGTTTCCTTTTGACAGTTTCTTGGACTGGGAAGTTTAACGTCACTTTTCTGGTCGTTGGAAAAGATTGGCCTTTCTCGCCTGTCTAGCAAGCCCTCCGTGTCAAGTACCCTCAGGAAATTATGGCCTATGTCAATCCATATAATACTCTTTCTCTTCCCGGCTATCTTCTCTCCAATCCTTTCATTTTCCGGTGTACTTCCATATCAAAGTGAGGATTATCCGCTTCGCATTCTCTCCTCGCGAGACTCCGTAACCGGAGTTGTCGTAGTTGGGGAGTTGCTACCTCTGGAGAACGAGGTGGCAGATACAACTGCCATACATTCTATTCGATACCTTCGTGTGTCACATTCACTCCTGGGAGGCGTCTGGATCGGGTCGAGTGTCGCTTCCCTCAATAATGTTCCCTCCCGGACAGATCAGGCTGGGACACCACTCGGTGATTCCATTTACAGTACATTTGTTTTGCAAGAGGCGGTACGACTCGCAAGTAACAATCTACCAAATAATGGTGACCGAGAAGATGCTCTCATTATGTGAGTAATTGAAACTATTTCAATTTCGATGCTTCTCATTCATTGCTGTGACGTTCAGAGGACTTGGCGCTGGTATTTCTGCCGATGCGTTCATTCGGCACGGAATCCGGACTACGATTGTAGAGATCGACCCCGCGGTGTACGATGCGGCCAGAAAGTATTTCGGTCTTGAATATCCTGGCGATAACCATGTTTTCTTGGAGGATGCTCGTATCTGGATATCCAAGCAACGGGCCACCAAGCAATCGAACGACGACAATGTTCCAGTGTTCGATTTTGTCGTTCACGATTGTTTTTCTGGAGGAGGTGTACCACAGCATTTATTCACTATAGAATTTTGGATCGACTTGAAGTCAGTCATGAGGCCCGGTGGGGTTGTTGCAGTGGTGAGCCGAGAATCGAGTCATACCATTTGTGCGATCTGACTTGGTCCCTGCTTTAAAAGAACTTTGTAGGCAAGTTTGGCTCGCGTTCAACTCGAGCTGTAGTCACCACGCTGTTGAGGGTATTCGGCCAGTGTCGTGTATTTCATGATTTATCAAACCCGATTCCCGAAAATGAATCTTATACCGACTTTCTAAATATGGTGAATCTTTTGACTGTACCCGTCTGAAAAGGTGCTTATCGTTATGACAGGTGTTCTTTTGTTCGTCATCCATTCATCCTCTCACGTTTCGCCTGGCCGTAGATGCGGATTACCTCCACTCTTACCTCCGTCGCTACATGTTGTCCAGTTTGGACAAAAGGGAGGTTTCGATATCCCAGCTCATGGGAGGCGATATGTGGTCAAAAGATACCGAAGACAATTTCGTGTTAACTGACATGAATAATACATTAAATGCGTGGCAGAGCGAGGGCGCACTAGAACATTGGAAGCGTAAGCTTACCTTTTCGGTGTGTTTGTATGGACTCACTCGAGTTTGAGTAGTCATGAGGCATATTTTGCCAGACATCCTCTGGGAAACTTACTGAATCGATATGATCCGGGCCCTAGGTTCTCCGCTGGGTCACGCATAATACGAACGGTTCGTTTCTGAAATAGCATGACTTATCTGCGCTTATCTTCCCTTTTCTCGATCGCATGTAGCTCTTGTCGCTCGTTGCTCACTCGTCGAATGTCACCCGAGCGACCTGCCCGGCAGGAGGATCGAGTAAGCCGGCGACAGTGAGTGCGGGGACGAAAAAAGAACTTTTCACAGGATGTGCTACTCACAATGTATCTTCTAAATACCAGAACCCCTTCGGGCGGTTATAATCAATGCTGTGTGCTTTCCGTGCTGTGGTCGGTACGACAGTGCTTGGCGACAGCTCAGCTCTTCAACTGCCATGCGAGTAGCACGATAGCTTATATCTGATTAGTTCATTGTTTGCTCTATGGCATCTGTGAATTGGTTTTGGTACTGACTGGTAGGATGCATCGGCTACCACCGGCTACCAGCTCATCGCACCAAACCATCCCACAGATGCCAGCCTAGTCCGCTGTGGTCTCGAAACTCTGTGCTGCTCACCACAATGTACTTGACAACATTAGCATATCTTCGTTGTTCCACGGTGCGCTCTGTAACTCAATAATGGCGCGCTCAAGTTCACACGGCGGGTGAAAAGTGCACGTGAGCGTGACAGATCAGCTGATGGCTTCATGCCGAGCGGTGCGGTGCTTTATGTATTTACATAATAATACGTAAAAAAAAGTACATGTTCCCCGTCAGCGCTGCCATCTAGCACTCGGGCGCGGTGACGCTCCCAAGCGCGATCTCCGGATGATGGCAACGGGCGCATCCCACCGTCAGTGAAGTATTCGATTCCAACGACACTGTTTCGATTTTCCCCGGCTTTTCCCGTTTTTACGATATCATGGACCATGACGTGGTCATGATTACGACTAGGACACGCGCAGTATGCATGGTACGAGATAAGGACTACGCCTAGCCACGTGTAGTGTAGTATTTAAGCCTTGAGGCCTCTGAGGGCGCAAGTGCCAACCTTAGGTTGATCTTGTCGTTCTTCGGTACGCATCGCCTTGTATGCCTTTCCTTGTCCCTAATAATTGAGTTTAGTCGTCTGCATCTAGTTCAACAGCTATCTGACGATATACACAACTACTAGACACGATGGCAGAACTTGAACAACTTGAACGAATCATAGTGGTGAGCAACTGACTTGGTTCTGTGAAAAGTATCTGTTGTACTCAAATCACCGCGTCAATGTGGGTATCTAGCCTATAAGCGTGAGTAATTGCCAATTTCAATTTCTTGGTTCAGCCTGAGCAGATTATCTCTTGCCAATGCCATGCTTGACACAACTCATCTAGGCCGTAAGTGATCACCGGGTTGTTCTCGGTCTTAACAGCATCTTACTCATGTATCGTGCTTGTCCTTGCATTATGTTATATAGCCAGTGAGTGATCTCTTGATTCCAAAATATTTGTATGAATACAATGTATAGGCTGTGAGTAATCATATTCTATGAGCTTGACAGAAAATATGAATATGTTGTCTCTATCCAGGCAGTGAGTGAACATGACCTCATTCATGGGTGACCACCTGATGATCGTACTAGCGTGTGAGTGCTAGTGTTTATTGATTAAAGTTTGAAATTGGTTTCCAAAAAACTAATGATGTCATAAGACGGTGAGTGAAAGTTGTCTCACAGCTGTATCCTGCTTGCTATATTTCATGCAGGTACCGATTCCTCGTAAACCGCGAAAAAATGTGAGTGAAAGTGAATTCTGTGGTTTCAAAGTTTAGCAACCTTTATGCGGAACCGTGGGAGGTTGATGCTTACCACCGCGACTCCTACTAGGAACCATCGAGAAAGGACAACAAGCCATCAGGTGGCCACACCACACAACCTGAGGATCCCGAGCCAAGTAAAATGTAAGTGGTTGTTAAGTCCATAGTTTTAAGTATACCACTCATTTCAATATAGTTCTTGCTGTGGCTTGCTGTCCTACTCGAGGAAGTGATCATTGCTCCGTGGCAGACTAGTAATACCTAGTAATCTTGTACCTCGGTCGATCTATAAGCAGCAGAATGATCCAGTGGAGTCTTCGAGTTATGCTAATACAAGTACTCATGACATACGTAACTTGTGAATAATAATAGATGAGCAAACTCCATTTTTCTCATCATTATCGGTCTATACTTGCCTTACCGCCGTTCTCTGAGTCGCCCGATGGTTTAGATGAATCGCGAATCGGCGTGTGATTTATTTTATCTTTGTCTATCGTCCTCTGAGGTCGAAAAAAGTCAACTGTTAAGCATTCGGTCCATCCAGAAACCAAATGTGACCTGCGTGGAAGAATTGAAGCATGGTGTACTTAAATCTTGGCGCGTTCGCTTCCTGTGGCCATCTGTTCTTCCAGACAGAATCCCAGTCACGACCGATCTCCATCGATTCTTTGGCATCTGGCGCTTTGGAGCGCAGCTCAGCTATCTCGGTTGCATCAGAGGACTGCGTGACACGTTCTCGGCCTACTTGGACGTAGCCTCGGTTAGCGCGAGGATCCTCCCAAGCGAGTTGGTCCTGCCATCCAACTTCTCAGTGATACCGATGCTGGTTGAACGTCGAGTTCAGCACTTGCCTTGATATCCTGGGATAGACTGAAGAACGCAGCACTCTGCAAATACGTAGTACATGTCACTAATCGAACGTCGCCGGAGGCAGACTTACCTTTTTGAACGCGTCGTCGATCACCCCTTCAGGTATACCATGACCGCTCAGATATACAAAGCCAACCTCTTTGAAGGCATTCACGATGTCGTCGGATACACGACGTTTCTCTGAGAGCGCTGCGGCAGCACGGAATGCAGAAAAGTCGACGACTGGGATGCGGAAGGACGAGTCGGATCTTACATCCTGAGGACGGGGGCATGAGATTCGTCTAGAAAGGTGTGACAGATATGCTGACCTCGGCGAGTGTGCTATATCTTTGCCTAGCCAAAAACTTTACCGGCAAATTCCTGAGAGTGAGCGAACGACACAAGCCAGACATGTCAACTTGGGCTTGTAAGATGATTGGCCCGATTACGGCGCCCGTGCTCACGTTACTTGTGAAGAACCTTACGTGAAGGCTCGTACCAACGGATAGAACAATTTTGCCAGTCATCTTTCAGTTGCTGCACTACTACCGCATGTAACGTCTACTTTGGGGTCTATCGTCCTCATGGTCTCGACCTTGGAGGACGATAGACAAAGACAAAAGAAACATGTCGATTCGCGACTCATCTTAACCAAATGGCATTGGGCGACTCGGACACGATTCAACGACGGTGGGGCAAGTATACACCGATAATGATGAGAAAAAATGGATTTCGTTCGTCTATCATTATTCCCACTCTATATACTCATCCAAAGAACAGGTTACTATAACTTACATTAGCACAACTCGAGGACTACAGTTACATTCTGATGCTTATAGATCAAACCTCGTCGGAGGTACAAGATTACAACGAGGTATCACTAGTCTGCCACGGAGCAATGATCACTTCCTACAGCAAGCCATGTCAAGAACTATATTGCAGTGAGTATTATACTTGGAACCATGGACTTAGTAATCACTTACACTTTACTTAGATTGACTAGGCGATGGCTTAGTCCCCGATGACGTATTCCCCGATGACGTATTCCCCGATGATGGTTTCCCCGATGATGGTTTCCCCAATGATGATTTCCCCAATGATGATTTCTGGTAGGAGCCACGGTGGTAAGCATCAATGTCCCAATGGTTCCGCATAAAAATTGCTAAGCTTTTGAAACCACAGAGTTCACTTTCACTCACCGAACCATGATCACTCTGTACCTGCATGAAATATAGCAAGCAGAATACAGCTGTGAGACAACTTTCACTCACCGTCTTATGACATCATTAGTTTTTTGGAAACCAATTTCAAACTTCAATCAGCTCACGCGCTAGTACAATCATCAGGTGGTCATCCATGAATGAGGTCATATTCACTCACTGGCTGGATAGGAACAACATATTCATATTTTCTGTCAACAAATTCCAAGTTCATAGAATATGATTACTTACGGCCTGTATATTGTGTTCATAAAAAGTCTTTCGAAATCAAGGAGACCACTCACCGGCTGTAACATAATACAAATATGACAAGCACGACACATGGGTAAGTTGCCGCTGGAACCGAGAACAAGCTGGTAATCACTTACGCGCTAAATGAGTTCTGTCAATTGTGGGACCGAGAACAAGCTGATAATCACTTACGCTCTAAATGAGTTGTGCCAAGTATGACATTTGGCAAGAGATTACTCAGGCCGAACCAAGAAATTGTAATTTGTGATTACTCACACGTAGCTATATGCGCAGTAGTGATTTGAGTACAACAGATACTTTTCACAAAACCATGTAGTCAGTCGCTCACTTCCTCTGAAGGTCCCATTCTGGTAGTTGTGTATCGTCAGATAGCTGTTGAACTAGATGCAGACAACTAAACTCAAAGATGTATCGTTAGAGACAGGAAAAGGCATACAAGACGATGCGCACCTGAGAACGGCAAGATCAACCAAAAGTTGACGCTTGCACTCTCAAGGCTTAAATACTACACGACACGTGGATAGGCGTAGTCCTTATCATGTCCTTATCGTAACTACGTCATGGTCCGGCCGAGAGCTAGTCGCATGACCTGTCTTGTGACATCGAAAGGTACGGTATGCGTGATACACATGGAGATGGACAGGACATACTATCGGATATCCGGAAACACCTCCTGGAATGCTTTTTGTCCGTTCTGCTTTTGGGTTGCCCCATTTAGAGTCTTTTGGACACGATTTTGAAGGGTCAGCCAATCAAAATGCTTTCCTGCGAAACGTAACGCACATAAAACTGACAACTTTCAACTTATCGCTTGTTTCATTTCAGACGGTTTGCAGCAGTGATACGATTGATTATTATTGTTGGGAATAATGTAACGTAGGTACAAAGTGAGTGGACCTAGTCACGTCCCACTCCGAGTAGCGTGAGCGTAACGCTATTAGTAAGCGGCGAGCGATTAGATAGAGCGCCGGGACGAGTATGATGGTGGATCGGGCGAAACGCGGTGATTGTTTAATGTCCGCTATCTTCTAATATAATAAGCTCCGGTTTCTCGGCATTGAAGCCCCATTATGTGGCAACATGACCATCATGCTCGCGTGTTTTTCCCTTTTGTGGCGCGGCGCTGGGCGCCGACCGTGTGAACTTTCGAGTCACGCTCATTTGCAATTGATCGCTGTGCTACCGCTGTTACACGCGTCCTCTTCAATCCTCATGCCAGAGCGTCCCCATTCGAGGTGCAAGAAATCGTTGCAGCTTGCGACGGTGTGTCCCAGCTCTATGTTTAAACGCTTATCTACAAACAGATTTCGAACGCCGAAGCGATCTCTCTGCTTGACGTTGCTGCCAGACGGCTGCCGTACATCTCTCCGTACTATTGTTCCCTTACACTGCTCTGTAGCTCATCGCGAAATGTTGTCCATTGCACTTCGACGTCTTTGGTACGAAGAATATTATGAACAATACATTCTCTATCCATATCGTCAGGGTGAACCATTATCAAACCGAGATTTTCTCGAAACATCATCTCTCAGTGTTACTAGAAAGAAAGCATCTCTTCGAGCTCAGCGAGAAAAAATATCTCGCATCAATTTTGTGACACCTGCTCGTGGTGAAATTTTTTACATCCGCTCTCTACTTCTTCATTGTCCCGCTTCCTCCTTTGTGGACTTGCGGACAATTGATGGTTTCACTCACCCCACATTCCATGAAGCAGCCACTCATCTTGGATTGTTCGAACATGAGCATGAAGGTCAACAAACATTACAAG
>JBBPMJ010000609.1:0-19310 GCA_038090255.1 Austroboletus niveus | reverse complement strand
GGTATTTCACACCAGAGAACAAGTGGTTGAAGCAGGATCAAGTACTTAGGGCCCTGGAGTTGGTGCAAGTGGATTAGAATACTGTACTTTTTTGAGGCAAGACTAACAAAAGAGTGACTCAGGCTTACGACAAAGAAAGACTGATGGTTAACTAACCTAACAAAAGAGTGACTACTTGGAGGATCAGTGATATGTAGGGACAAAGAGTAGACAAGATCTCACCTCAGGCTTCTGACAAAGAAAGACTGAGGTGCGAGTGATATCCGGCACGAGATTATAAACCAATGTGTTATGTAAGATATCAATGTTGAAAAGGTCAAATGAGTGGTGACAGGGAAAGGAGTTCGAAAGCCCCAGAAGGTGGCAATACTAAGTGAGAGAAGGTGGTAAAATAGAGAACCTAATCTAACATAGTCTGTAAACCCTAAGCTATAGTAGTGCATAACAACATGCCCACCCAATGGTAGATGTCTTAGAAAATAATGCCCATGGAAAAAGAGAAATGAACATGTTTATCTCGTGCAAGACCTTTTATCAGGATGTCCACAGCTTGGTCATTGGTAGATACATAGGATGCAGTAATTTCTCCAGATTCAATCCTCTCATGAATGAAGTGGTGGTGAATGGCAATGTGCTTGGTCCAATCATAGAACATAGCATTTTTTGCCAGCACAATTGCTGATTGGTTGTCGATGAGGAGGGAAGTCGGATTGATGCATGTGATGGGATCTACCTCTCCGAGAAGCATGCAGATCCAGATGGCTTCCTTGGTGGCTGTGGAGGCGGCCATATATTCAGCTTCTGTGCTCAAGAGAGCAACAGAGGTCTGCTTCTTGGATGACCAACTCACAGCTCCACCACAGAGCATGAAAATGTAACCTGTAATAAATTGTTGGTCATTTGTATCAGCAGCCCAATCTGCATCAACATGACCAACTGCAATATCATCTCCCTCCACTGAGTAGCGGAGGCGCGATTCCGCCGTTCCACAGAGGTAATGGTAGACACATTTGAGTGCTGTCCAATGAGTCTTGCCAGGGGCTGCTGCATGCCTGCTGAGTGCGCCCACTGCAAAAGCAATGTCAGGGCACGTTGCCAGCATGGCATACATCAGTGCTCTGAGGGCACTCTGGTATTCTGTGGCATCCATCTCGGCACACTCAAGTTTCACAAGTTTGAGATTGCACTCAATTGGAGTCCCGACTGTGCATCCATCCTGCATGCCAACTTATTGTAAGATGGTTTCTATGTAGTGGTGTTGAGAAAGGTCAAGTGTGCCCTTGTCATGATTACATGTGATTTCCATCCTGAGGATCCAGTGTGCCTCTTCAAGGTCCGATAGATCATACTCCTTGAAGAGCTGGGCCTTGAGGTGGTCAATGGCAGCTCTGTTTTTGCAAAGGATCAGCTTGTTATCAACATAGACAGTGACAATGATTAGCACACCATCCTCAACCTTGTAAAAGAGGCTGTGGTCCACGTTGCTTCGGGTGAACCCAAGCGCCTCGAATATCTCCTGTAAGTGCTCATATCAGGCCTTGGAGGCTTGCTTGAGGCTATATAGTGCACAGTATAGGTGCCAGATGAGGTCCATGTCACAGAAGCCAGGAGGGGGACAGAGGTAAATTTCTTCATCCAATTTGCCATTGAGGAAAGCAGATTTGATGTCCATTTGGTGGATTTTGAGATTGTACTTGGCAGCGAGGGCAAGTAGGATTCAGATGGTCAAGAACTTGGCTACAGGGGTGAACATGTCTGTGTAGTTGATTTCTTGGACTTGCGTGAATCCCTTTGCAACGAGCCAGGCCTTGTACTTGTCAATGTCACCTGTAGGTCCGCACTTGATCTTGAAGACCCATTTCAAGTCGACGATCTTGCAGTCTGGCGGGCACTCAACTTCTTCGTACAGTCTGAGCTTCTGGAACATCTTCAGTTCCTCCATCATTGCTGCATATCATTGATCTGTGTCTGACCGTTTCATGGCATCATCAAAGGTTGACAGTTCATTGTCACAGGCAATGCTTGCTTAGTAAGCAGTGTGCCCCTTGCCCCTGTCACAGTCATCCTGTGATGCTTGTCCTGTAACCTCGATGTCCTCCTTTTCTTCCACATCCCTGGCGATTTCCTCAGTGTCCTCAACATCTTCAACACTGGCCTGTTGATTTGGGGCAGAGCTCCCCTTCCTCTGATAAGCATTCATGAAAAATCTTGGGTCATCATCCTTGATGGGGTGGCGCTTCATTCTAGACGATCAGCAAACATCGGCGGACAGAATCGGATGAGGATATGGCAACAGTGGTTGGCTTGGCATCATGGACTGCTGTGGCAGTGGTCTGTTGGATCTTGGGAGGTGGTCCAGGTGTGTCTCAGAATCTCTCCCCTCCAGTGTTGACATATTTCAACTAGTGCTTCCAGCTGGCCCCTCAGCCAGTATATTTGGTGAATGTGAGTCAGTGGCCATGTTGGCAGTGCCAACATTTGTTTGCCCAAGAATGGAGGGAGCCTGAGAAGTGGCAGGATGCCTGTCAGGGTGGTCCAGCGATGCTTCGGATGTAGTTGGCCCAGTGTCCATGGTGTCTAGAGTATGTTCCTCTTCTGTACATTCTGCATTGGCCCTCATTTTGTGCATTCAAGGTTTGCTGACTCCAGCAGTATCCTCAATGACAACGTGCTCAGGAGTCCCTCCCTCCCTTTCATCAAAGACGGCATCTCTTGACTCAACAATTCGACCGCTCGCTTGGTGTAGGCACACATAGGCCTTGCAGTGATCCACAAATTGTTACATGTGCACAATGTCTAGTCTTAATCCAGTGTCTCTTTGAAGGTGAGACAAAGTTCTATAGAGGTCTGATAGGGCAGTTGCTCTGCTGAGATACTCAGGCAGGAGAAACTAAACACTACATATACACAATTGCGCAGATTTAGCTAGAGAGCACAAGTAGCTAATGACTAGTTATACATCCCCAAGTAGCCAATTGGAAAGGAGCGGAGCTCCGCAAACTAAAGGGAAAAGAAAACCAAAGTAGTGGTAAGACAAATATACATGGCCCATGTGACACAAGGAGGAGATTGGGGAATGAGATCTCGGAAGAGAAAGATCAGAAGAAAGGGGTCTGTAATGAAAAACAAGATGATTACCAAGGGAAATCATCATCAGAAATAAGCGGAATAATTATGGCATTATTTAAAGTATAATCAGAAGGAAACATCATCCACAATGGGGCCTCAGGGAGGTATTTGTATAAGTCCATGGGACTTGTAACACAAATCCAAGGTAAGTACATTTGAGTGATTTAGTGTCGAGTTTCTGATGTTTCTCTTCAGGGACATGGACATGCATTGTGCAACCAAAGGTCCAAAGATGCGATACAGAGGGTTTGTTTCCCATGAATGCCTCATGCGGTGTGGCTTGCTCATTGAGTGTGCGTGTTGGCAAGCGGTTGATCAGGTGCATGGCATGGAGGATGGCATCTCCTCAGTATTTATTCAGTAATGCTGTGTTGCTCAGCATTGCGCATGTATTACGATTCGTTGAGCCCCTCTTTCTTTTTCCTACTTCACTTACCATGTACACCAAAGGACCTTGACCCTCACTGTTCGAGCCCCGCTTGGGTCCTTTCTTTTACCATTGTCTTTGCAATACCGCTTATTTATTTAGCGTGACTCATTCACAGTTGTATCACCAATACTTATCCAATGCCATCGCATCTACTCCATAGTAACTCAGCTTCTTCGCAATTCCATTGCTTTCTATTGCTGACTCACCTTCTTCCATTGACCTACCCTTAACCATTTGGCTTGCATATATAAACCTTCAATACTCTGGTGTATTCGCTATCTTAGACCTCCTGCAATTTACCTAGTACCTTGGAGTTGCTCTCAGGTCCCCCAGTCCTCATCCTACTGTTGAGTGGACACTCCCTTCGAATCCTTGATCCATCGCTAGTCCTGCGACGTCCCCAAGATCCGTTGATCCCTCAGTCCTCAACAGTCCTCAGAATCTCTGCCAAGGAAGACCCTTGAGCAGACTCTCTTCGACCCGATGTTAGTCTTACACTGGCCTTAGCCTCTCTGTTAAGGAACCCCCTCATCAGGCCTCCTCATCCTGTCAGCTGTATAGTGACAGTAAGCCCTAGAACCTCTGCAGGCCTATGCTTGACCACGTCGAGCATAACAGCATGCACATTCAACCAGTGTGCAGTTCATTCATTCCACTACTCTGTTCTCTTGTGGCATGTAGGTGTTTGTCTTCTCATGGTGGATACCCCTTGACTTTAGGTAGGCCTTGAAAGCGGCCGAGCAGTACTCGCCATCACCATTTGTTCACAGGAGATTTGCATGCTTGCTGGTTTCTGCTTCAGCATGCGCAAGGTACTTCTTCATGGCTTGGAAGACTTCATCCTTGCTTTTCAATAGCTTGACAATGAGATGGTGTGATTTACCATCAATGAATGTGGCAAAGTATTGATGGCCAGTCCACACGAGTGTCTCCATGGGGCCACATACATTGGAGTAGGTGTGATGGAGTAATTGGGGGTTCTCCATTCCTGATTCTGCTGTTATAGAGTTGCAATGCTGCTTTCCACTGAGGCATGCTTTGCAAGAGTAAGTGTCAATGCTCCATGCGCCTGTGATTTTCATTCCAGTCACCATGTCCTGATTCAGGAGATTTAGAACACTATACCCATTGGTGTGACCAAAACAGCAATGCCACATGTTCAATGTGGCCTTGGAGGTGGATGTGCACATGGTAAGCATGCTCAAAGGGTCTAATGCATTGGACACTCTGGGTCCAACAGCGATCCGTGCATGGTAGCTGCCAGAGACAAGTTCTGTTTGCAAGACATACAAGGACCATTTCTTCGACACAACAGCAACAACTTGGCCTCCAGCTGTGACTTTGCAAGATTGGGACTCAAAAATGACTTGTAGGCCCTTTGCCACAAGTGCAGGAACAGAGACAAGATTTGTGTCAAGGTTTGGGATATAGTAAACATCATGTAGCATGGTCTTACTCCCACCAGCACAGGTACCATGCATGTCAAGCTCAACTTGACCCTTGCTGATTGCCAAGATGGATTTGCCATCCCCAATGACCATGCACTCTGGCAGAGTCAACTTCTGATATGTCACAAACCACTCCCATTGGCAGCACATGTGTATAGAGGCACCTGAATTGACAATCCATTCATTTGCAGATGTTTCAGGTCCAGCGTGAGCTACAAACAAGCACAACTCTGACTTGTCAACCAGTTGAGCAACCTTCACCATAAGGTCTGTCTTTTCCGTAGACTTGACATTCTTGTCCTTTTTATCCTTTTCAGGATCTGACAAGGACTTTGCATTGTCAGTCTTCCTGCTTGGGCATTTGTCCTTGGTATGTCCAAACTCCTTGCAACTGTAGCACTGAATTTTCCCTTTGCCCTTTCCCTTGCCCTTCCCCTTGCCCTTAGCATTTCCATTGCCAGCTTTCTTCGCCACTAAGGCATTGTGGGTCTGGGAGGCTTGACATGTCCACTCCTCAATGAGAACTTGTGAAATGACAGACTCAGCTGTCAATTTGTCATTCATTGACATGAGAATGGTGCGGAGTGTCAAGTATGACTGTGGGAGGAAGATGACCATGGCAATGGCAATGAGCGAGTTGTCGAGAGGTTGTCCAAGTGAGCTAAGTATGGAGACCTTTTGTCACATTGAATTAAGCTGAGGCTCCATCAGGTTGTCGTCGACTAGGGTGCTTTGGAACAGCTCCTCAATCAGGTATGCTATGGTCTGCTTTCCCTTCCCTTTGTAATGCTCACTAAGTTTCTTCCAGATCTCAGAGGCTGATGTGGAGTACAGGACACCACTCAAAGGTTCATCCTTGAGCATGAGGGTAATTTGGGCAGATGCTTCCTTGTCCTTCAAGCACCATTCCAAGTGTTCATTCAGGTGGGTGATGAGGTCAGGGCATGTCGTTTTGGCCCCATCAACAATATCCCAAAGGCCTCGAATGTCAAGGACAGTCTGGACATGAAACTTCCACATTTGGTAGTTTGATCCATTGTCCACAAGAGAGGTGATATCATAGAGATGACTAGAGGCAGCAGTGGATTGGAGGATATAGATGTTACCATCAAGGAGCTGACAGTTGCACCTTGCGGGCCTACTGAGGTGGATCCAGGATTGTTGGACATGATGGGATGGGAAGTTGGGCTTCAGGTATGATCATTCTCACAGTAGTTAGAGACGGTCAGGGCTTATAACCTTTTGAAGCAAGACTAACGAAAGAGTGACTCAGGCTTCTGACAAAGAAAGACTGATGGTTAACTAACCTAACAAAAGACTGATGGTTAACTAACTGTCATATCCCTAATCCTAGCCAACTCCGGCCCTCCAATCATCAACTCCTGTCCTCCGCTTTCCTGTTCCTCCAGTATTCCAGTACTCCGCTTTTTTTATACATTCTAGTTATGTTACTCTTTGTTCTCCTTTTGTACTAGTCTTGCCTCTTAGATTTCTCCGATCCTGTGTTCACACAGCTCCGCTTATGTTTCCTTTCCGTCTCCCTTTCCCTGGCTCCACTTACTTACATTTCCCATCATTGCCTTTGTACACTGCCTCCGACCTCCATATATATAGTCCTGTCATGTCACCTGTACTTTAGCTAGTTATTGACTTAGACGACTTAGACAACCCAGACATCTGACTTCCCTGTCTTCCTTTGCTCCTTTTCATTCTCTGCTCCTCTGAAATCTGGGACCACCAACAATCTGACAAGGGTGCAGCACTCCACTCCGAGTCACTGAAGCCAAAGTCCCACTAGTCCCCCTTTCACCAAGACAACTCTGGAATTTCTCTGATCTCCTTTGGAGTTCATCCACCAAGTCCAGCCCAGTCTTAACACTAACCTAACAAAAGAGTGACTACTCAGAGGATCAGTAATACATAGGGACAAAGAGTAGACAAGATCTCACTTCAAGCTTCCAACAAAGAAAGACTGAGGTGCGAGCGATATCCGGCACGAGATTACAAACCAACGTGTTATGTAAGATATCAACGTTGAAAAGGTCAAATGAGTGGCAACAGGGAAAGGAGTCCGAAAGCCCCAGAAGGTGGCAATACTAAGTGAGAGAAGGTGGTAAAATAGAGAACCTAATCTAACATAGTCCGTAAACCCTAAGCTATAGTAGTGCGTAACAACATACTTTACCAAGTATTTGCAGATCGAGTTAAAGCTTCGAATGGAAGTCCTACACCCTCCAGAAATGCGTCCGCGAACACGGGCAGGAACAGGGAGGTTGAGCGTGTCAAATGGTATCGCACTTGACTCCCCGCTCACCCGAACTGCATCATTCCGATCAGCCGATGCATCGCCTCCTCATCACCGTTCCTAAGCAATAGCTTTGTGCCTTGCTGGCGAAACGATCGCTTACTACTTTGCAATCGGCACTGCTGAGAATAACGGCCCTAATCAAAACCCTGCAGCACAACCATGTGCAAGAGCCCTTCAATCTATATCAGAATGAATTAGCATACCGAATATTTGTTTGACAGACACTGGCAACAGCATCCTCCCTGCATGACACGTTGCGCGTTCTAGCCCTGACCTGTTCCCCACGACCCGAAGCCCAGGGCCCTATAAAACTAGTAAAGATTTGATGGTGGCTTAACGACATGCTTGATTTTGATAGGTGGCCTTTTGGAGGGTGACCATATGAGCCATGTCCTCATGGTGCAATCCTGTCCTCTCCTAAATTGTTGGCCGCCGAAAGCCCAAATTGATTATGGATTTAAACGCCTCAAGAAACTCTCATCAGCTTGGCGCGGGAATTTTGAGATCCAATAAAAGCAGGTCCTTCCAATTCATAGGCATGTGTGTACAGATTCGGCCTACCTAGGTGCTCATTGTTTTCTTGCTTGAAATTTTATATACAGTCAGACCGTCGAGAACCGATTACTGGGAGATGAAACACCATACCGAATCAGTGGTTCAAGAAAATGTTGCACGAGGTGGCCTCCTGGCATCATATGATCGGTCATCAGTGTGTTCTTGCATTCTTTTTTCCCATAATTTGTTGACGCCACCTGTTCGCTGTTCTTGTCACCTCTTTTTTTGTTCCCGATGTAACCGGAGCAAAAGGCAGTCCTCTTGTCTCCACAGGAACCGAATATGTACTACAAAACCTTAGCCGCGTGATAAAGTTTCTGTTCGGCAACCTCGTTAATAACCTATACATTTCGAACGACTCAGAACGAGTGAAGCCAATAGGTATCAATCTACTTCCTGGTAGTTCTGCGATTTTTTCAAGTACAAGCGATTGTTGTCAAGCGTATACTTTGGTTAGATTCATGATATACATACTGCAAGTCACCTGTGAGGTAGCAGAGAATCAGTGTTTACATTGCCGTCATGAGTGACGTGGCCGCCGTGGCGCCGCACTCGTGAGAAAAAGGAAAACCAACGCATGATCTGTCGTATTTAATATTTATATCGTTCGCCGTTATGAACATTCTTCAAAGCTTCACCTCTGGACAAACTCTGTATGTCTACTCCGTTTGGTACTGATAACCACACGGCCATTCAAGATTCAGGTCAAGGAAACAAATCGGAGTACACACCCCAAACTGAAGACGAAGATGCTTTCCAATTGGTAATATATTATTTGAAACTGGTGACCTTCGCTGAGACATTGATGGCTCTGCGGGTATACATGTCAGCTGACACCTTAAGGGAATTTCTGTCGCCGCTGCTCTACCTTCTGGGGATGATGTATTTGGCGTGAGATGGACCGCAGAACAGTGCTTGTACCTGCGAAGGACCATTATTTTTTACAATGTAACTGACGCTATTCCCTTTACTTAGGCACGGCTTGGGTACAAACAAGTAAGCAGATTTTTGCCACTTGCGACTATGTATTAGTTCATAACGCACACATGTATTAGCAACTTCATCGTGGGTGGCATCTTTTCGAAAGTTTTGCTGCTACTTTCGTCTCTCTGAACTTTATTGGATACGTCCGGTATGTACAACTCACTAGTGAAATTTGCTTTTATCGATAACAACACCTTTCCAAAGCTCCCTCTTGTTTCTTGGCTTGCAGGCAGGGGGTCCTGCTGCAATATGGTATTAGCTCGAAAAATATCTGTCGTGCCCGTCTTAAATTTCTGTCTCTTAGGCCAACCTTCGTGATTGCCTTCATTTTTATGATGATAACTGCGGCTGTCCTCGCAGAAATATGTTCAGCATTACCCCTCAGCGGTTCCATATATATTTGGGCAGCTGCGAGTGCTGGTCCGAAATATGCTAGAATGTTTGGCTTTTTGGTTGCTTGGTGGGTTTGCACGGCGTGGGTGACTGGCATTGCAAGCGTCTGTCAAGTAAGCCTAGTTCCATTTAGCAGGAGGTCAGAAATACTCACCGTGTTGAAAGATTACTGCCAACTACATAGTTTCTCAGTTTGCTGTCTGGGAAATCAACTTTCCTGGTGGTATTGATAATAACAACATCAAATGGCGTGCTTTCGTCTGGGCACTCTCGGAGTTCATATTATTGATTTGTGTGGCTATAAACTACCTCCCCCCAAGGCTCTCTTCGGGGATCTTCAAGTTTTCTGTTTGCTTGATCTTGCTGGACTTTTTCTTGTGTCTCATATGGATTCCCATTGGCGTAACACGAACTTACGGGTTTCGATCAGCCTCAGATGTATTTACCTTGACTTGTGGGTGAGAATCAAGAAACACACATTACAGGTACTAATTTACACTTCTCTAGACAATGGTACTGGGGCTCCGCCCGGATGGAACTGGTTGCTGTGTTTGTACGTGCTTCTTTGTTTCCGGTTACCATTCGCGGCCATTCGATGACAACTGATTTGACAGCTTTTTTACCGGCGGAAATTTTACCGGGTTCGATGCGTCAGGACACATTGCAGAAGAAACCAAAAATGCCAAGTATGTATGTTCTTTGACGGCGACGCTACCGTTCATTGATCTGCTTTTAGTGTCGCTTCAGCCAAAGGCATTCTCTTCAGTACTTTCGCAACAGGAGTGCTCTCTTTCTTGACCATCATTCTATTCTTGTTCTGCACACCAGACCTTAATGCCGTATTCGCCCTCAACGCGCCGCAGCCATTTGTTCAGATTTATGCGTTGGCTTTGGGCAAAAAAGCTAGTATCTTTATGACGGCCCTAGCTGTTCTTGGTATGATGACGGTATGTAAGCGTTGGCATTACAGTGATGTAGGTTGCATGCTAATTGTGTCTTGTATCCCGTAGAGTACAACCGTGTACGTCATTGTTACATCACGTTTAGTGTTCGCCGTTGCTCGCGATGGTGTACTTCCACTATCTGGATGGGTTGGACGTGTTAACGCACAAGGACAGCCCCGCAACGCCGTAACTGTCATCTACATATTCGCCGCAATCCTTCTATGTACGGTCTTGCCTAGTCAGGTTGCATTCACGTCGCTGGTGTCATCGACTTCTCTATTCCTTGTCGCATCATACGGACTCATCGCATATATGCGGTTGTTTATGACCCCACATCTATTCCAGTCGTCTCGGTTCAGGCTAGGTAGGTATGCGAAACCATTCTATGGTTGCGCACTCGTGTTCTGCGCACTTCTCTTCGCAGTGAGTATTCAGGTGCCGGTTTCCATGGTAGTTTGATCGCTGAGTCTGCGTCTCAGGTGCTAATATCTCCATTTTACTTTCCTGTTACTCCTCAAACGTTCAACTTTGTGAGTGGTGTTATTATTCCTTCTTTTTTTTTTGTTGCTGACCAATGAAATTCTATGAAGTCTGTCGTCATCTTCGGACTGGCATCTATACTTGCTTTCGCTAGTTGGTATTTCACACCAGAAAAGAACTGGCTTAGGCAGGATCAAATTCTAAAGACCTTGGAAATGACCAATTGAAACCGAGTCGTAGGTGAATAAGGAGCTACTTGGAAGCGTCAAATAAGTACAACATGCCTTTCTACACCTACCGCCTAGGCTAGTCCAAGTGATGATAAACAACACCCGTTCCTGTGACAACCATTCTACATATATTTTCGTGCGTGTTGGAGCACTCCAGCACCCGTTCCAAAGAAATTGAGGCTCTAGTGTGTGCGTTACAAGTTCGGATAAAAGCGGATGAACATATGATCAAGGTGACGGCCTCGAATCATTCCGGTCGTCTTGCAGCACAGTTGCGCAAGGACAAGGGAAACTCGGCCTGTGAAAAAGACGAAGGATCAGTACTTCAGTGTACCCGATTCGTGAGCTTTGACTTGCTGGACCATGCAACCGTGATGCACATTAAACATGTCATCTCAAAACCTCGTTTATAGTACCCGGCGCGCGCAGTCATGTTATCTAAAAAGCAGAGACATGCCAGAGTATGCGTTTTGGATGCCCGTTAGCTAAGAGGAGCACGTCAGGTTTTGGAACTTGCATCGCCATTTGGGCATCGATGGTGATCGCCAGTGATGATTGTTGGCTGAAACCATTGAATTTGACTGACATGACTTCCGTCGCTTTTATCCTCCCCAGGTATCTTAAGGGTCGTGCTGTCTGAGGATGCACATATTTTATTTTTTTGGCGTTCTCTTGGACTTTGCTGAGTTCGAAATGACTTTGAACTTGGAAAGTTACTCTGTGTCAATCACATCGCTCGTGATCATTCGGTTTTAGTCCCAGACGGTGTTGTTGAGCGCTCGTCATGTCTGGTCGTTATCGACTTGGTCGCCGAGCAGTTTCGGGGTGAAGATGGGTGCGTGATATCAGGACAACCGGAGAAGATACTCATAGCAAGCTTCACAGTGGACTCAACACAGCATTCGGAACCGTGTCTAGGCAAGTATAGCCATCTTGTGGCATGTTTGGAGTTCATAGGGATCCGTACCTTTTTGTACCTGAAAGTGCTCGCAACGCGTTACGGTTGAACCGTACTTTTTTTCGAATTATTGTGTTGTGTCAAACCTGAGAAGATCACATGGACTCATCAAAAGGTATGTATTTCTTGTCAGTATGGAGAATAGCGAAATTATGCACCCTCCCAGTTGAACAGCTGCATTCACGAGCAAACCTCCTTGTAGCTGAGTTTCAGCGAGGAAGCGCTCGCGGTTTCATCGACACGGCAATCATTCTCGATCGTGCGGCACTGGATCTTTGTCCCCCTGGTTCCCAGATCCGACTAGACTCTCTAAATCAACTGGCGACTCATCTCAGCTTTCGGTACGGTCGACTTGGAGCAGTGGCTGACATCAACGAGGCCATCGACTTCACTCGAGACGCACACTCTTTTTGCCTGCTTGGGCATCCAAATCTTTCGCGGGTTTTGAGCGATCTTGCAGCTCGGCTCTCAACTCGGTACGAGCGGCTTGGGGAAATAGGAGATTTGGAGGAGGCCATTGTCCTTGGCAGAGAAGCACTCGTCCTTCGCCCACCGGGGAGCCGAGACCGTTGGATATCCTTGAACAATCTTGCGCTCGACCTCTGTACGCGGTACCAGCGACTTGGTGGAATGGATGACATCGACGAAGCCATTGTTCTTGGCAGAGGTGCATTGGACCTTTGCGCGCCAGGACATGAAGATCGTTCAATGCCTGTAAACAACCTCGTAAAGTTCCTCTCTGCTCGATATTTGCAAATAAAGGGGATGGATGACCTTGATGAGGCCATTCTCCTCGGCCGGGAAGCACTGGCGATCTGCCCATCAGGACACCCAGAGCGTTCTTTGTCTATGAACAACCTCTCAGCTTCTCTTCACACTCGTTACGAGCAGCTTCGGAGTTTAGTGGACATCAACGAGGCAATTGATATCGATCAAGACGCATTGGCGCTTCTCCCACCAGGACACCCAGATCGCTCTATGTCTTTGAACAATTTCGCACTTTATCTCTCCGGTCGGTACCTGCTGTTTGGTTTAATACAGGACATCGACAAGGCCATTAGTCTTGACAAAGAAGCTTTGTCACTTCGTCCACCAGGACACCCAGGTCGTTCGATTTCTTTGTCCAATCTTGCAATTCGTTTCTCCTTGCGATTTAAAAGGCTAGGAATGATGGAGGATATCGACGAGGCCATTGCGCTTGGTCGAGATGCATTAGCCCTCTGTCCACCAGAGCACCCTCATCGTTCAGAGTCTTTGAAACACCTTGCAATCTACCTTTACACTAGGTTCATGAGGTCGGGTCAACAGCAAGACAAGGATGACCTATTTAGCCTGTATGCTCAGATGACGAGTATACCCCAGGTCGCATCCTTCGTTGATATATTCACCGCTAAAGCATGGGTTGATAAGGCCGAAGAATTCCAGCATCCCGTAACGCTCTTAGCATATGAAACCTGTTTTCGGCTCCTCGCTCTCTATCTGGCCTCTCTGCCACCGTTACCTCAACATCTAGACGTTCTCAAGAGTCTTACATCTTCACTCGCAGTCAATGCCTTCTCGTCCTGTCTTCGGAATGACTCGCCCTCCAAAGCTATTGAACTTCTGGAACAGGGACGAGGTATTTTTTGGAGCCAACTTACCCGCCTTCGTTCTCCACTCGACGACGTTATAGCATCTGGTCCAGAAGGAGTGCGTCTAGCGGATAGGTTCATTCAATTAACCTCGCTCATTCGTAATATCCTTAACTGCCCTGGAGTCGACCAGCATAACCGCGTTTGCCATCTGAACGTTGAATTACACAAAATTGTGGCCGCTATCCGCGAGCTGCCCGGTCTCTCTCGCTTTCTCCTGCCTTTGCTCTTTTCCGACCTTCAACAAGCTTCCGGCGAAGGGCCCGTCATTATCGTGAATGCAAGCAAGTACGGTTGTGATGCACTCATCATCTTACCCGATCGGGGTCCAGTTCATATACCGTTGCAGATCACAAGGGAACGCGTCCGAGAGTTGTCATTAGACCTCCATAACTTTGTTGCTCGCGCAAAGTCGACGGACATGACTAAATACATCGCGGTTGTCTTGCGGGAAATCTGGGACGAGGTTGTCTCCCCAATTGTTGACTTCCTTCAGACATTCCTCCCATCCCAATCACGTATCTGGTGGTGCCCTACTGCCGAGTTCTCTCTTTTTCCTTTGCACGCGACTGGTCCATTCAAGAACGGTGAAAAGAAACTAGGCGATTTCTACATTTCGTCTTATACTCCCACCCTAAGCGCCCTTATACATGCTAGACAGCACGAGCCGTTGGATCAAATGAAGCGATTCGTCGGCATCGGTCAAGCGAACGCAGCGGGAGCGGACGAATTGATTGCTGTGGGTGCCGAACTAGCCATCATTGGTCAGCGTGTTGATGGTCTCGCCACGTTCACACGTATTGAAGGACCAGACTCTTCCATTGCCCGCGTAGTGGAAGAGTTCAGCAAGAACCAATGGGTTCATCTCGCATGCCATGGTTTCCCGAACCAGAAACAACCGTTCAAGTCCGCCTTCGCGCTCTACGATGGTCATTATACTATCGAACATATCACCCAATGCGAACTACGGGACGCCCAGTTTGCATATCTCTCTGCGTGCCATACGACTGTCGGAGATGCTGATAGTCACGATGAGATGATTCATCTTGCGTCGGCGATGCTGTTTGCCGGATTCCGCTCTGTGATTGGGACCATGTGGGAGGTGAACGATGATCAGGCAAAGAAGATCACGTCGAGGTTTTATAAACATATGACGGACGGGTTGGTGGGTCTGGATTATACACGTGCCGCACTTGCGATGCACAAGACGATGAAGGAACTGAAGGGAATATCGTTTGACCAACGTATTCTTTATGTACATCTCGGTGCTTAGATTCATATAGTTTTTCCGACATCGTCCGAGAAGCTCCCCGCGCGCCGGCCCTAGCTGAGCGCTGAGCTGCATTTCAAGTAGGCAGTACCTGCTAAGTGTGACGGGTTATGGCCTTCGGCCATAGCAGTCCTTTGTCTGTATGTGAAGCTGCCGAGCCCGTTTGCTCGTCCGTCTGGCACCCCTCTCCGAAGATTGGGGTCGGAACGCGGGTCGCTGGGGATGCTACATACAGTACGGTTGGGACGGACAACCGGGGTGGCCCATAGGCAATGGTTCAACTTTAACCTGCGAAAGTTCTCGTCAGGGGGCTACCGCTACCCCTTCCAAGGTACCAGCTCCCAGTCTTATGCCCTATCGAGGGAGTTGGCCAAGGTTTGTGGAGGGCACGAACCCAGATAGACTGGTTGCAAATCGGGATGCTTTCTACTCAACGGGATGTCAGATATACCTGGAGCGCAGGGTGGTGTGAGCAATGTTTGAAGTGCCACGGGCGTGCCCGTGTAAAGCCACAAATCCATGGGTGGCTGCGCCATAGCCTTGAACATGGCGGCTGGCGCTCCCACAGGTGAGAATCAATGACCGTGGGAATACCACCGCCATCATCAGCAAAAGTGACCAAAGCTAGCTAGGTCCAGCAAGACCTAGCTAGATGTAGCTATATCATACTAGGATTGTTTACCTTAATTATCCTTGCTACAAAATACACTTTCCTGCAAGCGCTGCAATATCTTGCAATATCTTGCAAGGCCTGTGCTTTCTTGCAAGATCTAAATATGTAACTTTACCTAGCTAGACCTTGCTAGGGCTTGCAAGGCCTGTGCTTTCTTGCTCGATTTAAAAAAAAATATTTACCTAGCTAGACCTAGCTAGGACCTGCAAGATATTGCATGCATGACATGCGGCACACTTGAATCCCACACCTTGCTAGCTCTTGCTAGGTCATGCTAGTTCTAGCATCATATCACATTCATTAATAGTACACTACATGACGACAGCTTGAATACCCTTCCAAAAACACGATCTGAAAGCAGCTGCAACTTGCAAGAAAGTACTAATACACTCCAGTATCTGAATGGCAGCAAAGTTCAGAATCTGTTCTTCTTCCTGGGGGTTCTGGCATGGCGGGGCTTCTTTGTGTGAGTTTCTACAACTGGTAGAGCCTTCTTTTTGTTGGTGGTCTTGAGAATGATCAACTCATCTTCATGATCTGAGGTACAAGGGGAGAGATCTGACTTGTTAGGATTTTTACATTTCTTTCAAACATCATCAGTTGATATTGCGTTGTTACTCGAAGGTTCTCGGAATTTCCCAAAACCTTGTTTTAGTAAGTATATAAAGACCTGTGAGTGTGAGCGAAACCCCAGTTTCGTCTTGTCATTTCACAGGTGAGTTACGCTATTCCGTGTAGTTTACCTTTTGTGCTAAATATATGTCGTTTCACAGTCTCCTTCTTCGTTCTTTCTAAGTCCGAAGCATTGGGTCTTTCATAGTCCTGACATTGGATGAAACTTATTCACTCGCCATTTCAGTTCCCTCACTGTTGCAGCCATGCTTCAGCACTTGACCATTCCTGCGTTTCACCATTCCTTCCCTACTTGACTCTGAGGCCCTCTCGGACCCTTGTTTCCCTCCTCCCCATTACCTACCTCACCCAGACTTAGTCCTATCCTCACCATGTCCATCTCTCGAGCTGCATCGGTCGCCCCAGTGGCCCTTGACCCTAACACTGCCACCAATCCGCTCAAAGTGACCATCGCTGCACTCCAGCAGCAGCAGCTACAGACCAATCAACTGCTCTCAACCCTCCTCGACCAAACCAATGGACTTAACCAAGTCCAGACAATCCTCTGGAAATGAATCCAACAAATGGCTGAGGCAACACCCCACACTAATCCCACTCCTCATCCCCTTCCCACACCACCTAGACCCGAGGTCACCACGCCCTGTGCACACCTACCCTCATCTCGGATACACATCCCCTCCACCATGAATCATTTCCCTCATCAGGAGGAAGACCTTTTCGACCCTCATACCTCATACCTTCCCCAACCCATACTTGAACCTATACGACCCCCTCCTTGTAAGATGTTTGTCAACAAACCATTGGAGTACAATGGAAAGAAGTCGAACTACGAGGCTTGGCTCTTTTCAGTTCTCCTTTACATTGACAACAATCCCGACATTCAGTCAGACAAGGATTGCATCATGTGCACGCTATCGTACATGAAGGGCGATAACCCTGCAGGACATGCCTCAACATGTTATATCAAGGACCACTTGCTCGATACGCAGTGGTCATGGATTCTTTTCAAGATGTGGCTTGATGAACAATTCCATCCTCAGTTGGAACATCAACAAGCCCATCAAAAACTTCAGAAGCTTCGACAAGACAAGGAGTCCATTGAAGACTTCTTTGTTCGCATGGAACAACTCGCCACCGATGCCAGCTATGATTTAGAGGGACGATGGGAGTTCATCATAGACATCATATGCTGAGGAGTATGTTTGAAGTTAGTACACCACACAGAAGACTATCGACCTGAATTATTGACGACAGGTTCCATTGCGCAATGGAAGAAGGTGTTGGTCACGGTGAAGATGGTACTTCAAAGTTGAAGGGAGGTATATCCAACGACAAGGATGCTGTTCGTACCTCATGTTCAACCAACTGCAGGAGTAAGTGAAAGGAAAGACGTAATGGGTATGACCTATGGGGGTCAGGGAAAACCCATGGACGTCGATCGTGCTCAAGAAAGGGCAAAAGGTCTCTGTTTCTATTGCAAAGAAGCAGGACACATAGCAAGGAATTGCCCAAAGAAATGAGCACAAGCTACTCATGTGGTGGAGTTGGAAGAACAGATCTGAATCCTTAAGAAAGAAAAGGAATCAGGTTTTGAAGAAAGTCAGTGAACAAGGCCGATTCACTGACTGGTCTTTTTAGTACCTCATCCATCCCATGTAACCTAAGTAACAATCAATTTGCTGTATTGATTTCGGATGAGGGAACAAAAGAAGGCCAGGAGGAAGACATTTGTGTCAGCCTACCATGAACAGAGAATGGAGGGCTCTCTCTTAAACCCACCATAGATTTGCCTATGGAACTGCAGCAGTGTAGATGGCAAAGCAAGGTAGGCACGGATGCAAGTTCGGCGGTCATGACTATAGTTGTGAAAGAAAGAGGCTGATTTGATGCTCTGGCTAAAAGCCAAAAGGTTGTGACTCCCCCATTGGGAGTGCCTGCCTCTGTTCCATCCAGGGAACAAGCAATCAAGAGGAGCATCAGAAAGGTATTGAGTAATTGAGGCAAAGCTGAACCTTGGTTACCATCAAGGTGGCTAAATGAAAAGTTCAAAAGCAAATCTGACGAGCAATTGCTCCGAAGATTAGAGGTTTTCACACCTAATGAAAGATGGTTAGAAGCATCAATTGACACGGTGGTTGAGCTTAAACAATTGTCATGCTCTTCCCGATGCCAAGCATTGAAAGAATTATGAAAAAATCAACATATGGTACAAGGGACGGGATGCACATCCTTATCCGTAGATGTTATCCTTACTGATCTTCAAACAAATTGTCATGTAGACGCCAAAGCCCTAGTAGATTTGGAGTGTACGGGGTCTATGATAGATATCAAATTTGTGGGTGAAAACCAACTGTTGATGATGAAATTGGACCGTCCCATACCAGTTTATAATGCAGATGGTACTCTAAATGCAAATGGATGCATCATGGAATTTGTAACCATGTTGTGTACCATTTGAGACCATTTGAGACGATAACAATGGGAGTCACCGATCTGAGCAAAGTGCAAATGTTTCTTGGTCATGATTGGCTTTGAGTACACGATCTGATCATTGACTGGACAAAAGGAATTTTATGTTTTGAATGCAGTCCAGAATGCTTTCCTCGGGATGTCCTAGATATGGACGATGAAACATATGAAGAGGGTGATCACCTCGGATGTGTCTCAATTCCCAAAGAATACATAAAAAATGTATCGACAGATATTGTGATCGAACAAGCAAAAGCGAAAGAAGAAAGAGCGTTTGAGGACATTGTGCCTTAAGAATACTGGGAATATCGAGACGTCTTTGCAAAGGAGAACTTTGATGAACTACCACCATGCAAACCCTGGGATCACGCTATTGATCTCAAACCCAGGGAACATAAAGTGGATGGCAAAGTGTATCCATTGTTAAAAGACAAAATGACTGAACTAGACAAATTTATCAGAGAGAATTTGGAATTGGGCCAAATCAGACCATCTATATCACCATTCACATCACCATTCTTCTTTATTAAGAAGAAAGATGGACAATTACGCCTGGTACAAGATTATCAAAAACTCAATGATATCATGGTCAAAAATTGATACCTGCTACCACTCATCTCTGAGCTTATACACAAGTTACGGGATGCAAAACACTTCATAAAATTGGACATACAATGGGGATATAATAATGTTCGAATCAAAGAAGGAGACGAATGGAAAGTGGCATTTAAGACTTTTAATGGATTATACGAACCATTGGTGATGTTCTTTGGCC
>JBBPMJ010000608.1:0-19324 GCA_038090255.1 Austroboletus niveus | reverse complement strand
CATAATGAGACATCGTACCATGATAAGGAGAAAATACATGATTGGACGATAAAGGAACATGAGTCATAAAGAAGCGTGTCCGTGAGAGAAAGAAGTAAAGAAGCATGCCTCGTGTGATGTGCATGTTCGGCATGAGGTGTGACGTCATCGTGACGTCATAGATAAGAGATAAGGGTCTAGCCCTTGAGCATGTGACAAGTCACGTGACTTGTGGTCTAGACTGCTGAGGTAAGCAGTCACGTGATAAGTTATGTTGGAAAACGTCTAAGTCCCGATGGCCTTGTGCCGATAGGGGTTTTCCTTATATAGGAGGTCAGGAGTTCGACTCCTGCCATGAGCGAGTTTTAAATAGGGAAGAGAGCGTTCGTAACAATATAGACAACTTCTGATGGCCCAGACTTGCAGGTAACTATTTCATAGTTTACTTACTCACCTCTTTTTATCTGGAGCCCACCATGAGGGACTCCTACAAGGATTCCAGACAGAGTCTTTGGCCTACACTACACTGCCTTGAGATTGAAAATTTACTGGCAGAGTTTTAGAATCTTGAAATTTCTAATAGCTTTGATCTACTGGTACTGGTCTCTCCTCGCAATGCACAACACAACCTTTCTATCCTCTCTTCCTATTGGCCAGCTGAGCTCCCATCTCATCTCAACTCTTCGCTTACATCAGCATATTCATAGTCATTGGACTCTGTTTCTACTGCAAACATCACAGAATTTGATCTTCCATTAAGCGAGGAAAATTTATCCAATAAAGTGAGTTTCAGTAATCACATATCAGGAACCTTTAACCAGATGAAACAACTCAAAATAAAGAGGAGCAAAGAGTAGAGAAAAATGACCACTTTGGTCCTTTAGAGAAAAGAAGCTTGATTGAGAGGAAATCTTCAAGATTTCAAAGCTGGGAACTCCAGTCTTGAAATCCTGGGGTTTATATACTATTCTACTGTATGTACATGTTGTGGTAAATACCATAAAGGGATATCATACCATGATAAGGAGAAAATACATGATTGGCTGATAAGAGAGCATGAGTCATAAAGAAGCATGTTTATAAGAGAAAGAAGTAAGGAGCATGTATTATATGAAGCATGAGATGTGATGTCATCATGACATCATAGATAAGAGATAAGGGTCTAGTCCTTGAGCATGTGACAAGTCATGTGACTTGTGATCTAAACTGCTAATGTAAGTAGTCATATGACAAGTTTTACTGGAAAATGTCTAAGTTTCAATGTCCTTGTGTCAATAGGGGTTTTCCTTATATAGAAGGTCAGAAGTTCAACTTCTGTCATGAGTGAGTTTTTAAATAGACAAAAAGAGTGATCATAACACTGGATTTCAAGGGAGATATTTATACATCAAATGTCCCACTTCATCTTCCAGTAACTACTCACCCTCTCCCTGCACTTCTCCATTGCCTTTTACCCCACTTTCCTCCTCATTCTCAGCATCTCTATCTTACCTCCTCTGATCCTCGCAGATCACTTTGCACTTTTTGGACTTCAGAAGTCTGAACTGGTCTTCATTGAATACTCATCACCTCGTTACCAACCAGTCTCAGATTTTATTCCTTATACTTCCTTCTTCACCTCTGCTTCAACCCAAGTCCCAACCACCACCACCACCTAAGCCCTTTATACCAATGGCCAACCCAGTCCAGATGCCACTTTGGAGTACACAGAATGCCCTCAAATTTGATGGCAAGATCCCATTCTTACTGCCCAGATTCTTAAAAGACATCAATGAGCTCAGTACCACTGCCAGCATTACTGAAGCTCAAAAGATATGTGCTGCCATTCAGTATGCAGACTTAGAAGAGTCCAAAGGATGGGAGCTCCTTGACAAGGCCACAGCAACTCCATCTAGCTGTGCTGATTTTGTTACTGCAGTCAAGAAGTTGTATCCTGATTGTGAAGGGACTAACAGATATTATTGAGCTGACATTCAATACTTAGTTCAGAAATATCAGGCCAAACTGTCATATCTCTAATCCTAGCCCTCCTCTGCTCCTCTGTTTCTCCACTCCTCTGCTTCTACACTCCTCTGCTTCTTTGCTTCTATGTTCCTCCACTCCTCTGCTTCTTTGCTTCTTGTACATTCTAGTTACATTACTCTTTGTTCTTCTTATGTACTAGTCTCACCTCTTAGATTTCTCCGATCCTGTGTTCACACAGCTCTGCTTATGTTTCTTTTCCATCTTTCTTTCCCTGGCTCCACTTACTTATGTTTCCTGTCATTGCTTTTGTATACTGCCTCTGATCTCCGTATATATAGTCCTGTCATGTCACCTGTACTTTAGCTAGTTATTGACCTAGACGACTTAGATGACTTAGACAATCTAGATAACTCAAACTTCCCCTATCTTCTCTCCTGCTCTTCCTATCTCTGCTCCTCTGAAATCCGGGACCATCAATGATCTGACAAGGGTGCAGCGCTCTGCTCCAAGTTGCTGAAGCCAAAGTCCTACTCTATCCCCTTTTCATCAAGATTCACAGAGCTCCTACAGAGTTCGTCCACCAAGTCTGACCCGGTCTTAACACAAACCCATGCATATCCTTGAAGAGCTGGGTAAATACCAGCATAAATTCCAGAAGGTTTCCAAGTTCCTGATCATCAATAAGAAGTTATCTGACCTTGACTGTGATGCACTTTTCCTAGCTGGTCTTCCAGCAGACTTGGGGAACCAAGCAAGGCAGTGTTTGTTAATCATCAAAACTACTCACCACCCTTCAGATCCATATCCAATGAGCAACACCATAGAAGCAACAGAGTTCCTTCTCACAGGCTCTGCACTTTGCCCACTCATCTCAGCAGCTCCTACTCAGTCTGCTCAGCCATACTACCCCACTTGGGCTTCATATATGCTGGCAGTTCAAGTTCCTCAGACCTCAGTGTTGATCAGAGCTCCTGCAATCAAACAGGAGCAGGTATATTTGCAGCAGTCTTCTAAACTAAGAGAATATGCTTTCTGTGGAGACAGTGCTCACTTTATGAATAGCTGCCCACACATTAATGGGTACCTGCTAACTGGGAAGGCATCCAGAGGTACTGACAGCTGCATATATCTTTCAGATGGAAGGCATATCCTCCAAGTACCTGGGACTCATTGTCTCAGGGACTGTTTAGATTGGATGGCAACACAGTCTGCTTCCACAACAACATTGACTATCACTGCTGGCATTGTCTCTCTTGCTTATCCTAACACTGATGCTATTCTAGACATTGAACCATCAGTCTTAACAACACTAGTTGCAGAATCATGGGATGAGATAAATGACAACAAAAGTTCAGACATGGATGATCTGGACTTCTGGACTTATCTATCACATGCTTGGGCTAACTATCAGGCAGATAAAGTAAAGGACAAAGGCAGGAAAGTCCACTTCAATGGCATCAACATATCACCACATAAGACTGCTCAACACAGTCCATGGTCTTCAGCAGTTGAGAAGATCAGACCCACAATAGCAGCAGGCTGGTCATCAACTCCAGCCCCTTTCAGACTGACAACCCCAGCATTCAAAACACCAACTGTCTCACAACCTGCACCCATGCCTCACACAGACCCCACTTATCCCTCAACAAGTCCACAAGGAGGTCAGTTTTGTTATTCTTTTTCCCTTGAGGGTGACATTACTCCAAAGAAGATCCTAGACCAAGTCCTGGCAACTACAGTATCCATTCCATTCAAAGAGCTAATTTCTGTAGCCCCAGAAGTTCAGAAACAGCTTCAGGACTTATCAATGATGAAGTGCATTCTGGTATCTACCAATGTTGTACAGGTAAATGAGCTCTCTGGGTGAGATCCAGAAGCTATTGCTTGTCAATTTGATGACTGTTATGATTTGCTGGGCCTCTCTTTTCTTTTCCTATGATTACTTATCATGTACTCCAAAGGATCATAACCCTTGCCATTCAAGCCCTGCTTGGGTCCCTTTCTTTCACCATTGTCTTTTCTTTCCCACTTACTTATTTAGCATGACTCATCCACAGTTGTATTACCAATATCTATCCAATGCCATTACATCCATTCCATAGTAACTCAGCTTCTTCGTGATTTCATTGCTTTCTATTGCTGACTCACCTTCTCCCTTTACCTACCCTTAACTCTTTGGCTTGCATATATAAGTTCTCAGTACTCAGGTGTATTTGCTATCTTAGACCTCCTGCAATTTACCTAGTATCTTGGAATTGCCCTCAGTCCCTCAGTCCTTGTCCTATTGTTGAGTGGATGCTCTCTTTGAACCCTCAATCCATTGCTAGTTCTTGTAGATCTCTTGATTCTCTATGGTCCTCAGAATCTCTGCCAAGGAAGACTCTTGAGCGGACCCCCTTCAATCTGATGTTAGTCCTATGATGGCTTTAGTTTCCCTGCCAAAGAATTCCTTTGTCAGGTCCCCTTATTCTATCTGCTGTATAGTAACAGTAAGCTCTTGAACCACTGCAAGCCTACACTAGACCATGTCAAGCATAACAAAAGGTCTAAGATCTCCCTTGATCAGCTATTATCATATAAGCCTCCACCATTGCCCACCAATGCTCCAGAAATCCTAGACCCTATCCCAACTTTGCATCAAGAAGGGAGACTCTTGACTCATTGGACACCAATGAACTCTCTTCAGAAAACCCCATTGATACTGACAAAGACCTTGTCATCCCTCAACAACCTGATAACCTAGAACTTTCCCTTTGACTCTCTGCAGTGCTCAGCATCCCCAGAGTACCCACCCCACCATTCCCAACCCCAGTCAACCACCAACCAGCATTTATCTTGTCCCCATCCCCAGCCCAGGTCACCATGATAACCAAACCCACTGAACTCCATCTCAGAGCCCCTGATGACTTTGATGGCTCATATGCTGATGCCATGTCCTGGCTATCCACTGTCCAAATGTACCTCATCATAAACAAACCTGTTTATGATGATGATGTTAAATACAGTCCCATGGAGGTCCAGATACTAATCTCCAGAACACTGGAGGTGTATGGTTTGAAAAGTGACTTCAGCTTCACCTTATGTGGTGGACCCTTGTTTGAGTCTGCTGTTGCTAATTTACGGGAGGGATGGAAGCCAGAGGGTTGGAGGATCAGAGGTGAGTCATCTGGACTCAGATGAGAGAATGCTGATATGAGATCAATGGCAGAGGAGTAAAGCGGGTAATTAAATTGATATTCAAACTGAGATTTAAGCTAAGGATACATGGGTTTATATAGGGAGATTGGAGTTCCAAAGAAGGAAAGGCTAGAGTCATGCAGAGAATACAAAGGACTGCTACTGTGCTGGCAAGTTGCACAGCCAGGGCTGTGCTTCCTTGTTCGAGCACAACAGTATAGAGTGGAGGCTAATCAAATAGTGAACAAGGAAGTATAAGAAAGTAATGTAAGTATAACATACAGGAATTGAACATAGAATTGGATATGGAGGACAGGACAAGAGACTGGGAAAGACTTAGTGATAGAATGATTCTAACTCTGGAGTAAAATAACCAAAGGCAGTCATACAGCCTTGAAGATGACCAGTGGGGTCTTGGTCAAAATCTGGGATATGACAGATGACAACAAGCAAATTGCCTATGTCCTGTCTTACATGAAGAAGGGGTTAGCCACCATCTGGGCCTCTACCTTTCAAAAGGAGGCCATTGCTGCTAAATCCTTCAGAAAGTTCGATGACTTTCTTGTCAAATTCAAAAGTGCTTTTGAGCACCAAGACACTAAGAATCAATCCATCAACTGCCTCCACTCAGAATGCCTCATCTCTAAGAAAAATGGATTCTACAGCTCCAAACTCACTTGGCATATTGCCAAATTTATTGCCCTCTCAGGCATCACCAATCAGAATGTTCTGATCAATTACTTTGCTGCTGGCATTCCATCTCTCCTCTCCTGCCACATCCTCTCCATGGATATAGTTCCCACCAAAGTTGACAAGTGGTATTCAAAGGCCATTCACTTCCAAGTCCAGAATGACTGTGCCCAGACCATCGTCAACCAACACTGCATCCATTCCACTCCCACCTATTGGTCCTACCAGATCCCCTCCATCATCTCCTCTTCCCAGAAAACCTGTGACACTGATGCCATGGATGTTGACACAGTCAATGTCCCCAGACCCCCTAAGCTAACTCCAGAAGAGTGGGAGTGATGCTTCAAAGAGGGATGCTGTCTATGATGCAGGCAAAAAGGCCACCAAGCCAACACCTGTGTCAAATACCCAAAAGACCCTCATAAGACCTCAGTCAAACAAGTTGAACAGGTTGATGACAATCTTCCCAAACTCCAGACCTGTGATGATGATGATGATGATAATCTGACCATTCATTACATCCAATTCACCCTTCCCCCCAAGAAGGATTTTTAGAATGAAGACCTCAACTGATGTGGGACTCTCCTAAAATACAATGTGTAAATGTATCTACTTTGCCTGGTTCAATGCAAATCCCTGTCCAAGTCATTGTACCCTCACACAACTTGAAAACCATTGACACTCATGCCCTCATTGACAGCAGTGCCAATATCTCTTGCATCAATTGGGACTTTGTCCACAAAAACAAACTCCCCACCATCTGACTCCCCATCACCCTTAACATTACCAACCTCAATCAAGGACCCATGGACAAAGGAGGAGTTTGATTCACCACTGAACTCTTTGTTCATATTGAAGGGCTTGTCCACAATGTCCTCTTCTATGTCATGGATTGTGGCTGACAAAACCTCATCCTTGGTTTCTCCTGGTTGAAAGCCATTAACCCCACCATTGACTGGTTTGGTCAGACTCTCTTCATTAATGAGTCTATGGATCAATTCAAGGAGCTTTACATGCTCCACAAAGTTGACTTGAACCAATACAAAACTTGTTTCCAGCAATTCAAGCCCTCCCCTCAATCTCCTCGCCACATCCAAGTAGATTCTGTCTATGACATACATCTTTATGAATACCTCAACTACAAGACAGAACCCCAATACCTCCACTGTGCTTGTAACAACTACACTGTTAACTGTGTTATATAGTGTGGTTATCATTTTATTCCCAAAGGTGATTCCCTTATCGCCAAGCTTGTGAACTCAACTGAGTTAGCCATGGATGCCAAGAAAGCCAAATCCAGGATCACCCTACCCCCTGAATACTCCAACTTCACCTCCATCTTCTTGAAAGAGGCCATGGACCACATACCCCCCTCATGCCCCTATGATCATGAGATCAACCTTGATGAATCTTTCATACCCAAAGTTGGAAAGATTTACTTCCTCTCTCCAGATGAGTGTAAGGCTACAGAAGCCTTCCTTGATGAGAATCTTGCTTCAGGCAAGATATGCCCCTCAAACTCTCCCCAAGCCTTCCCATTCTTCTTCGTCAAAAAGAAGGATGGCATACTTTGCCCATGCCAAGACTATAGGTATCTTAATGAGCATACTGTTCATGATGCCTACCCCCTTTTCCTAGTCTCTGACCTCATCAACAAACTCTGTGATGCCAAGATCTTCACAAAGTTTGATATTTGATGAGGTTACAATAATATTCAAATCAAAGACAGACATCAATAGAAAGCTGCCTTTATTACCTATAAAGAACTCTTCAAACTGACCATAATGTTCTTCGGTCTCACCAACTCCCCTGCCACCTTTCAAAGATTCATGAACAACTCCTTCCATGATATGATCACCAAAGGATGGCTCATCAGCTACATGGATAACCTTCTCATCTACTTCCCTAATGAGAAAATCCATGCTGAATGAATCAAGCATGTCCTCCAATGCATGAAGGAACTCAACCTTCACCTCAAACTTGAGAAGTGCAACTTTGCCTCTAAGGAAGTTGAATATCTAGGAATGATTGTTAAACCTGGTCAACTCACCATGGACCCATCAAACTTGATGGGATCACATTGTGACCCATCCCCAAGAAGCTTCATGATGTCCACTCCTTTCTTGGCTTCACCAACTTCTATTGTCACTTCATATCAGATTACTCCTCCATTGCCTGCCCCCTCATTGACCTCACCAAGAAAATCAACCCTTGGGCCTGGTCCCCCAAATGTCAGAAATCCTTTGATTGACTCAAAGAACTCTTCCTCACATGCTCAGTCCTTCAACTCCCCAACCTTTCTGCTCCATTTGCTATTGCTACAGATGCTTTCAAATCACCTCTGGCACTATTCTCCTCTAGACCAATACCAATGGGGACTGGCACCCCTGTTCCTATCTCTCCCAGTCATTCTCATCAGCAGAACAAAACTATGACATCTATGATCAGGAACTCCTTGCTATCATGCAAGCTCTGAAATCCTGGTGCCATTATCTTCATGGTAGCTCCCATCCAGTCCAAGTCTTTACAGATCACAAGAACCTGACCTACTTCTGGTCAGCACAGAATCTCAATCACTGACAAGCCCATTGGCTCCTCGACCTCACAGATTTCGATCTGACCATAATCCATGTCCCTGGAAAACTCCTTGCCAGTTTTGATGCCCTATTCTGACATTCTGACCTCCTTCCCCCTGATGACGTTGATAATAAAGAAGTCACCCTCCTACCCCCATCCCTGTTTGTCAACATTGTTGATGCCATGCTCCAGGAGCACATCTCATCTCATTCCAAGACTGACCCCTTCATCCTCAAGGCCCTTCAATTTCTTGATAGAATCATTCCCCCCATCTTTCGATCTCAACTCTCTGACTGGCAGTACAATGATGACATCCTCACTTTCCAAGGCCGCATCTATATTTCCCCAGATGACACCCTCTGGTTCTCCATCCTCCAACACTCCCATGACCATGAAATCACTGGTCACCCTGGTTATCTCAAAACTTGCCAACTCGTTGCTGCTAAGTTTTGGTGGCCTGGCCTTGCTCAATATGTATGAAAGTACGTTGAAGGTTGTGCCTTGTGCCAGCAACACAAGGCCAACACCCAATTGTAAGGATCACATACTGGTTATGCATGGACAGTAAGCAACTGGACTGATATGATGCTGAACCAAATCCTTTGTTCCCTTTTCATTCTACATAGCCTCAGTCATATGTATTTAAGTAGCTCACATTGTTCTCGAACAACAGAGACTTCTGTGCAGTCCCCTTAATGTACTGAATACTGTGATCCCTGATTGTATACACGCACCTGTCTCTCGGTGATGTTGTGACCCCTTTTCCCCCACTCCTCACTGGTTTAATACCATTCCCTTCGAACTCACCACTCCAATCATGATCCGCGTGTGATGCCAGACTCGTCCTACACAACCCACTGTTCCTCTGCTCACCCCTATCCACTTCACATCCACTCACCCCTTCCAGCAGATCTCATGTGATCTGATCACTGATCTCCCCAAATCCTTGGGCTTTGATACTCTCTTGATCGTGGTCGACCATGGCCTTACTAAGGGGGTAATTCTCTGCCCTACCAGGAAAACCATCACTGCCAAAGGGGTTGTACTCCTCTTTTTCCACAAAGTCTTCCTCTAATTCAGTTTTTATGACAGAATCATCTCTGATCAAGGCCCACAGTTCGCCTCCACCTTTGCCAAAGAATTGGGACAAGCTCTCAATTACTTCCTCACACTCTCTACTGCATACCATCCCCAGACTGATGGTGAAACCAAACAGATTAACCAAGAAGTTGAAACCTATCTCCACATCTTCTGCAGAAACAACTCCACCACATGGTCTGAACTTGTCCCCCACACTGAGTTCACTCACAACCACTACCTCCACTCTGTCACTGGACAAATCCAGTTCTATCTCATGATGGGATATGAATCCCGTGGTTATTACCAACTCCCACATCCCTGCCATTAAGGACCACCTCAAAACCCTCATTGCCACTTGCAATGAAGCTCTTGCCACCCACAAACTTGCTCACCAAGTCATGGCATTCCGAAACCACTGACCCTTTATCCCCTTTTCCAAGGGATCCAAGGTCTGACTTGAAGCCAGAAACCTCAAATGCTCCATTGTCAACCCAAAATTCACCCCAAAATGTGAAGGATCCTTTACCATTGTCAAGGTGCTATCTCCCATCACCTATGAACTGCACCTCACATGATCATGGAAAATCCACCCCGTTTTTCACACATCCCTTCTATCCCTCTATTACGAAAATCCTGTACATGGACTGAACTACCCCTCTCCATCATCTGACCTTATCAATGGGCATGAGGAGTATAAGATCAAGAAAATCATCTGACATCATGAACCTCCATCTTTCCATTCCTTTCTGATCCATTAGAAGGAATACACCATCAAAGAAGATTCCTGGAAACCCGAATGGAATCTACAGAACTCCAATTCCCTCCTCAATGACTATAAACATTGTCACTCAATTTCCTCCATCTCAACCAACCAATCCAAATCCCTCACAATCATGTTCATTACCCTCTCTGCACCCTCTCCTGTCCTTAGTGATGTTCCCTCTGATGTCACAGAAGCTGGCTGGTTTATGACCACTCATGCCAACAACCCCCTTGAATCCAACAACATACCCATCCCTATATCCCCTACTCTCTAATTCAACATCTCCACAATGACACAGAAGGCATTCCCTTTGCATGGCCCAGCTTTAGCTGGATCCACCCTGAACCCCTTGTTCCCACTATGATGCCACTTCCCCTCACCCAATGAATCTCTAACTGCCCCACTTGCCTCCCACTATCTATACCCCCTGCTGTCCTATCCAACCACCCAACACCGATGATGACCTTGCCACCACTATAGCCACCAAACTTCGAGACTCCAGTCTTGCCATGGTGCTTGACACCCACATGGAACCCCACACCCCATTCACTCTCACATACCATCTTTTCTTGACAAACTCTCACATCACCATTTCCACTGCCACCCCCATTTCCTCTGTCACCCAAGTGCTGGCCAACCTTCATATTCATTACCTCCATCAAACCATGGAGCACAACCTCATTCAGTTGATACATCAGTTGGATATGACCAACTTTATTATCGACATTGATTGATATCTCCAAAACCTTGCCACTACTGGCAAAGACCATGTCTCTACCCCATCCATATCTTCTGAACCACTCTCTGCCCAAGAAGTCGCTGCTCTAGATCATTCCAATAACTATTGGGCCAGTAATTAAGGCATCTGATCCCTTTCCCCCAACCACCCTCATTATAACAAAGCATGTTACCAATGCCACCATCTTGGACACCACTGCCCCTTTGTCCCCTTTACCAATGCCCCATTTGCCATAGACAATCCCCAGATCACCCCCAATACTCTTGTCCTATGCACCCTCACACTCCCCACACTTTTACCTCTTCCTTTTTGGACTCATCTATGTAACAGTCCTATCACTCCTCACACTCCTTCTTCTCATGTTGCAGCTGCCTTACCCCATCTGGATAATGAACCAATGTCTGGATCCCTCAATGGATCTCTACCCCTTCCCCCTCTCTGCCAGCAGCAGACAACTATGAGTTCTTTGTCAGTGCTGAAGCTGACAATTGTTACAATTGCCCTTTTTCACTATTTAAAACTCACTCATGACAGGAGTCAAACTCCTGACCTCCTATATAAGAAAAACTCCTATCAGCACAAGGCCATTCAGACTTAGACATTTTCCAGCATAACTTATCACATGACTGCTTATCTCAACAGTCTAGACCACAAGTCACATGTCTAAAGGGCTAGACCCTTATCTCTTATCTATGATGTCATGATGACATCACACCTCATGCCAAACATGCCCATCACATGAGGTATGCTTCTTTACTTCTTTCTCCCACAGACATGCTTCTTTATGACTTATGCATTCTTATTAGCCAATCATGTATTTTCCTCTTATCATGGTATGATGTCCCTTTATGGTATTTACCACAACATGTACATATGGTAGAATAGTATATAAAGCCCAGGACATTGAGGCTGGAGTTCCCAGCTTTGAAGTCTTGAAGATTTCCTTACAAGCTTACTGCTCTAAGGACCAAAGTGGTCGCTCCTCTACTCTTTGCTCCCTCTTTATTTGAGTAGTTTCAACAATAATGAGATCAGGTCTCATCCATACAATGGGGGTAATGTTACAATTCACTGAGCCCCTCTTTTCTTTTCCTACGATTACTTATCATGTACTCCAAAGGACCATAACCCTCACTGTTTGAGCCCCACTTGGGTCCCTTTCTTTCACCATTGTCTTTTCTTTTCCACTTACTTATTTAATGTGACTCATTCATAGTTGTATTACCAACACCTATCCAATGCCATTGCATCCATTCTGTAGTAACTCAGCTTTTTTGTGATTCCATCGCTTTCTATTGCTGACTCACCTTCTCCCTTTACCTACCCTTAACTCTTTGGCTTGCATATATAAGTCCTCAGTACTCAGGTATATTTGCTATCTTAGATCTCCTGCAATTTATCTAGTATCTTGGAATTGCCCTCAGTCCCTCAGTTCTTGTCCTACTGTTGAGTGGATGCTTCCTTTGAACCCTTGATTCATCACTAGTCCTATGACATCCTTAGACCTGTAGATCTCTCAATCCTCTATGATCCTCAGAACCTCTGCCAAGAAAGACCCTTGAGTAAATCTGCTTCAATCCAACATTAGTTCTACAATGGCCTTAGTTTCCTGTCAAAGAACCCCTTTGTTAGGTCTCCTTGTTCTGTCTGCTGTATAGCAACAGTAAGCCCTCAAACCACTACAGGCCTATGCTAGACCATGTCAAGCATAACAGTGACTCTATGACTTGAAACGATAACAGTTTTATTGTTGCTCACCATAGTGTTTCACTCAGGTCTCTCAAGGTGAAAGTCCTAGGAACTTCACTATCTATCACAAGTGTAGTGGACTCTGGCTCAAAAATCATTGTCATGCCTAAATGGGTATGGAAGACTCTGAAGCTTCCTGTCCAGTTTGACCATGTCATGACCATGTCCAGTGCAAACACTAGTACTAAGTCCATCATTGATGTCATTAAAAACCTTTGCCTGGACTTTGGTGCTGATGAGGTAGGCATCCAGGTCCAGATTACTCCAAGAGCCAATTTTGACTTGTTACTGGGCCAACCATTTTACTGCCTCATGAGCACTACCACTGATAACTTTCTGGATGGTTTACAGAATATTATACTCTGAAACCCAAACTCTGGAAAGGAGTACAAGCTGTTACAAGTAAGTACAATTTCAATGGTTCCAAAGGTTCTGGAATATTAGAAACTTCAGAACACTTTGCAACTCTTCAACCAGAATGGAGACTTGAAGATGGACTCCCCTTAGAATGTTATTGAACTCTATTTCCCAAAGACTATGCTTCATATGGTCATATGGAGATCCCTGTTCTTGATTTACCCTGTTCCTCCTTCATCCCCCTTTTGCAGCTTAAGCCATGTGTTCCAAGAGTCACTTTTGTTACAGACCTCCACTCCTCCTTCCATTCTCCTTTTGATGGTAGTGTTATCCCATTCTCATTTATTGATCAATGAGGCCATTGTAATATATCATGTGCTCCATTCATTGCCTTCCCATTCTGAGATGATTTCAAGCTGTATAAATACTTACTAGTTATCTTGTATGTTCCACAGCTAGATCTGTGCAATTATATGCAGTGTTTAGTCTCACTCCTGCCTGAGTCTTGAGTCTCAGCAGAAAACCCCCTTTGGATCTATTGGACCTTGTGTCATGTTGAGGACACACTGAGACTGGACATTGCACAAGCATAACACAAGCTAACCACCTGATCTTGGACTAAAGGGTGTTCTTGATGCAAGCACAAGCTTCCATGCACTAATCACTACTCTGTTGTCAAGGTGGGTTTTTAGATGTCAATGATCCATCAACCAGTTGGGGAGATATGCTACCAAATCTTGAGTGTCTTGCCTCTTTTTTTACATCTTCTCTGTGAACCTCTGTCTCATTCTGCAAACCAGACTTCCAGACTTCCATACTTACTTTTTTGTCATCTATGCAGTCTGCCCTTTTCCATTCCCATGCCTCCACTTTTGACTCTACATTTTTATTTGATTTTTGAACTCATACCTGGGCTTATGTTAAGTGCAGATCCATTGGGGTCTGGGCAGCAAACTCTGGAGCACTGGAGTTGGTCAGAGGGGGTAGGGACTTTGGCTTCACCTTATGTGGTGCACCCTTGTCCAGTTCTGTTGTCTCTAATTTACAAGGGGAGTGGAGCAGAGATATGGAGTAACCAGAGATCAGAGGAGAGTTGTCAAGACTCAAGCAAGAGAACTCATTGATGAGCTCAATGATGGAGGAGGGAACAGAGGATGGAACTAAGTTGATATTTGAACTGAAGAGCTGAAACCTATTACAGCAGGTTTATATACGGAGGTCAAAGTCTGAATGTAGTAAGGTCAGGATCAGAGTAATGGAGGAAACAGAGTACCACTGCTGTGCCAGTCAGTCACACAGCCAGAGCTGTGCACTTCACCCTAAGCACTGCAGTGATGGAATGAAGACTATACTATGAAGAGAACAAAGGGAAATGTAACATCATATACATGAGCACAAGAAGTAAAGCAGATACAGAAGAATGAAGGATATAGGAGCAGAAAAGTGGAGATAATGCACATGGAGAAGTGAAGGGGACTTAGTGAGAATTTGGGATATAACAGTATCCCCCTCTTAGGTCTGAACCCCTAAAGGCCAAAGCAATGGCTAGGTCCATTCATGTGGTAAGTGAAAATGTGACGGTGGATATGTGATGTGAGCATGTGCATGGAGTGGATAGCAAAGTGTTGTCTAAGTGATTGTGGAGTGGAGTCAGAAATGGCCAATGGAGTTATATAAGGTGGGGGTTGCATGCTTCGACTCTCTAACATTCATCCCATGTCTGCTACATCTAATGACATCACTGACATCTGCATGTGGGACAACGCATATCTTGCGGAGAATGACACTGATGAAGTCTTCAAAGTGAAGGTGGTGAAATGGCATCATTGCATAAAAGTGCAGAAGAAAGAGCAGTGCCAATGGGTGGAAGAGGAGGCATGAAAGTGTGAAGAAGAGGCAAAGCAGGTGCAGCATGAGGTGAAAGAGGCTGAGCATCACAAATGTGAAGAGGAGGAAGCCACAAGGCATCATGCAGAGAAGGTCATGGCAGAGCAGCATGTGAAGAAAAAGACAGCAGAGGCCACTGATGTGAATGCAGGGGTAAGTATACCAATACAAAGTCAAAGAAGAGTGCTAACCACCCAACAGGACAAATAGATGCTGCCAGTTGGCCCACTCAAGCTCTGCCAAAAGGGCAAGGGCAAGGAAAAGGTGGCCAAGCCATGGATTGACCACACACCAGACACATGCTACCAGTGCTGCCGCCTCAACATTGAGTGTGTGCTGGTGCTGGGAAGGAAGGCATTGTCATGCATGGTATGTGTTGTCATCAAGCAGTGATGCGAGCAGCTAATGGACGAAGACAATGAAGTTGAAGTTGTGGAGAAACTGGTGCCAAGGAGGTGGAAGGTGGGCCCAGAGGCAATGGGGTCAAAGAAGAAGGTGAGAATGGAGATGGAGAATGAGCGGCTCATGGATGGGCCATGGATGGAGCTCGCCAGTGTGATGATGAAAGTCACCGAGGCTGTCTGCAACCTGGTGCAGGTCCAGCATTGAGATATGCAGAAGAGGAAAGAGGAGGTGGGCTGGCATGTAAACTGCATGGAAGCTCAATGACTCCGACTCTACAACATGGTCATCGCCCTCCAGAATCTCAGGAAGAAGGGGCACACATCAGCCCAAAGGATGGCACAGTTGCACAAGGTGTCAAAAGTGACACAGGTGGAAGCGGAAAACATGGTGGAGTCAAAGAACGAGGTGGAAGAGGAGATGGAGGATAAGGAGACAGAGAAGAGCAGTGCCAGAGATGAAGTGGATGCCAAAGGAGAGGACGTGGAGATGGGTGGGCAGTAAGGCCCTAAGGACTTTGTAAATGTAGTTTTCTTTTTTGTTTGTATAATCTTTTCTTTTCTTTTTCTTTTTCTTTTTCTTTTTCTTAATGCAATATGATCAATGAAATTGAGACAGAGTGAAATGGAAAAAGGAAATATAGTGGAGGTCTCATATGGAGATATTTTTGGAACTAGTTAAATGAAGGAAACTAAAACTGAGAGAAATCTATGTAAGTGGAGAAAAACAGAATCAAGATATATAGGGACCAGGCTTATCTGGATACCAGAGATGGAACTCTGCAACAAGTTCTGATGCATGATCTAATTCCATTGCAAGTAATCAGGAGGTTTCTTTGTTGGTACCTTCATAGCTGGATCAATGGACTAGATAGAGAATCTCGCAAGTCTTTTACTGACAGTCTAATTTGAAGTTGAGAATCTTGGAGATCTTGTACTTGGGTTCACCATCAACCTCAACCAGAGGAGACAGAGGCTGGACATGGTTGGGAATGCTGTTGGAGACCAAATGTTCAAGTTCTAAGACATGGAAGACCAGGTGAACAGACTTCATGAAGTCAGGGAGGCAGAGCATGAAGGAGACAAAATGTCATATTCCAGATTTTGACCAAGTCTCCTCTGGCCATCTTTGAGGTCATACAACCACCTTTGGTTATCTTACTCTGGAGTTGAAACATTCCATCACTAAGTCTTCCCCAGTCTTTCGTCCTTTCCTCCGTATCCAATCCTATGTTCTTTCCCTGTATGTTATATTTATGTTACTTTCTTATACTTCCTTGTTTGCTATTTAGTTAGCCTCCATTCTATACTGTTGTGCTTGAACAAGAAAGCACAGCCCTGGCTGTGCAACTTGCCAGCACAGTAGCAGTTCCTTTGTATTCTTCACATGACTCTAGCCTTTCCTTCTTCAGAACTCTAACCTCCATATATAAACCCATGTACCCTTAGCTTAGACCTCAGTTCAAATATTGATTTAATTACCCACTTTACTTCTCCACCATTGATCTCATATTGGTGTTCTCTCGCCTGAGTCTAGATGACTCACCTTCAACCCTCCAACCCTCCAGCTTCTGTCCCTCTTATAAATTAGCAACAGCAGACTCAAACAGGGGCACATCACATAAGGTAAAGCTGAAGTCACTTTCCAAACCATACACCTCTGGCGTTCCAGAGATTAGTACCCAGACCTCCATGGGATCAGATTTAACAGTATATTCAAACTCAAACTTGTCTCAAGTTTCTCACATCTCACTTCCCTTTCCTTTCTACAACTTTTGACAATCACTCATGCCTACCCACACAATGCAGACCCATTTCCATTCACATCACAAACAAGAATGAGGAGCAATTGCTCAGGCAAACCCATACACTCCCTTCCATTCTCATAATTCTCCACAAGTCAAATTCTGGAGCTTCTCCAACTGTCGCCCAGCTCCTCGTGTCCACACTCCTCCATTCTGCACACACATCGAGAAAATCCCTGAGGATGATGAGTTACCAGAGATAGTAGTTCTGGGTGACTATTGAATACCACCACCTCCTCATTAATCTTTCCCTTTTGGAAATGACTCCAGTGATGACAGTTCCAATGAGACAGACCCCGACTTGAGATACTGGGACAATGATGATTTTCCCGGTGACCCCCCAGGCTCACCAGGTCATGGTCCTCTCAGACCACCTGGCCCACCTGGCCCTGGCAGGAATCCCAGCAATGACCCAGATGATAATAGTAGTGACAATGACAATGACCCTGCCAACATTCTGGCCAATCTGGCCAATGCTATTCATGGGCTCTCCCTGTCCAACAACTGTCGCTCTGAAGACTCCAGTAGTCAGCACACCAATGTTCACAAACCCAATCAGTTCAATGGTATGGAGCCATGGAAACTCCAGACTTTCCTGGTCCAATGCAAACTCAACTTTCAGAACCATCCTAGGGCCTTCTGGACCAATTGCACCAAAGTCTCATTTGCACAGTCATATCTAAAAGGCATGGCCCTTGACTGGTTCAAATCCAACCTCCTCAACATCGGAGATCCTGACACCCATCCAGTCTGGATGGATAGCTATAGGGACTTCATACTCAAGTTGAAGGAATTTTTGGCCCACACAACCCAGTTGGAGATGCAGAACACCAATTAGACAATTTGACGATGAAGGACACTCAACATATTAACAAATACATGGTGGAGTTCAACTGGCTCACTTCTCAAGTCCAGGACTATGGTAGCAGTGCACTTCAGCACCACTTTTACAATGGTCTTCCAGACCAGATCAAGGATGAAGTCTCCCATGTTGGCAAGCCTGACACCCTTGCCAACCTCTGACGTCTTGTGCAATCTATTGACATGCGCTATTGGGAGCACAAGTCCGAAGTCAGTCATCAACAGAAGCCTTCTGGCCCCCAGAAATATCCTCCAATAACAAGCCTTCACCTGACAACAAGTCCAGTGGTAATAAACCCAACAATCATAAGAGCAAGCCTGCCACTACAGTAAGCTCAAAAACTCTTTCCATACTAACTCTAATGGCAGTGCACGAAGCACACTGCCAAAAACCATGGGAATTTCACTTAGCTTTGGTGGAGTTATAAATAGTAGATACTCTTGGCTACAAAATCACCCCCTAGGTCATGTGATTTGGTTCACACACTGTCAAGATATAAGCAATATAAAACAACAATGACATGGAAAGGGTTTTTGAGCTTTTGAATTGGTGAGTAGAATCATAGTGTATTTGCTTTTGTTTGTTAGTACAAACAAAGGTACATATGTAAACATGTTGTCTGAGCTTAAAAAAGTTCACATGCTTCTTTATTCCCCATTACCATCATGGTCAGATCCCTTTCTCTTACTCAACAAAGCACCATCCTTTCATTGCTTGATTCTGGACTTTCTGGTGAAGCCATTGCCAAGCAAACTGGTGTTAGCCCTTCCACCATATCCAAACTTTGTTCCAGAGAGCATTCTACCCTTTCAAAAGCCATTGGAGGCTGTCCCTCTAAACTCTCTCCTACCAATATTCGTCATGCTTAACATCTCATCACTTCTGGGAAGGCTGAAAATGCTGTTCAAGTGACCAGAACTCTTTCCAACATAATCAACCAACCTCTCTCTGCCAGCACAGTTCATCTTCACTTGAAGAAAGCTGGTATGAAGGCTGTAGTCAAGACCAAACACCCTATTCTTTCTGCTAGACATCGCAAGGCTCATTTGGATTTTGCTTATGCTCATAAAGACTGGACTATAGAGGACTGGAAAAAGGTTGTATGGTCTGATGAGACCAAAATCAATCGTCTAGGGTCAGATGGATGCAAATGGGCATGGAAAAGGGCAGGTGAGGGGCTTAGTGATAGGCTGGTGGAAGGAACCCTCAAGTTTGGAGGAGGTTCTCTCATGATGTGGGGCTGCATGACTTGGCAGGGAGTTGGCTTTGCTACCAAGATTGATGGTAGGATGG
>JBBPMJ010000607.1:0-11122 GCA_038090255.1 Austroboletus niveus | reverse complement strand
TTTGTTCTCTTTATGTATTAGTTTTATCTTTTAGATTTCTCCAATCCTGTGTCTGCACAGCTCTGGTTATATTTTCCTTCCATCTCCATTTCTCTGGCTCCACTTATTTTATTATAGTTTTTTGTATATTGCCTCTGAATTCTGTATATGTCTAGTGTTACTCTGTACTTTAGCTAGTTATCAACCTAGATAACCTTGACATCTTTGTTCTCTCCTTGCTTCTTTTTAATCCTTGTTTCTCCAAAATCCAGGACCATCCAACAATCCAACAAGAGCACAGCACTCCACTTCGAGTCACTGAAGCTGAAGTTCCACCTAGTCCCCTTTTTGTCATATCAACTCTGGAAATCTTGAAGCTCCTTTGGAGTTTGTTCATCAAGTCCAACCTGGTCTTAACAGAGAACAGATTTGCAGTAATACTATATCATCTTTTGATAAGCTTCATGACAGATGAATTTATAAGTCTCCTTCATTGATCAGAGGTTATGACAAAGTTGTCATTGTCATTTTGGCTTTTGTACCCAGTTTGTTATATCCCAGATTCTTGCCAATTTTTCTCCACTCCTCAGTGTGTATTATCTCAGTTATTCCATCCCAATGTTCTCCAATTCTTCATCTCTGCTTTCTGCTTATGTATATATATTCATGTATATAATGTTATGTTTTCCTTTGTTCTCTTCATAGTATAGTGTCCATTCCATCATTGCAGTGCTCAGGGTAAGGAGCACAGCTCTGGCTATGTGACTGACTGGCATAGCAGCAGTACTTAGTTTCCTCTGACCCTCTGACCCTGACTTTACTATATTCAGACTTTCACCTTTGTATATAAACCTGCTGTACTATGTCTTAGTTCTCCAGTTTGAATATCAACTTAGTTCTGTTCTCTGTCTGTCCTTTGTCATTGAGCTCATCAATGAATTCTTCCACTTGAGTCTTGATGACTCTTCTCTGACATCTCTTCACTAACTCTCCACTTGTAAATTAGAGACAATGGGACTGGACAAGGGTATACCACATAAGGTGAAGCCAAAGTCCCTACCCCCTTTGACCAACTCTGGTGCTCTGGAGTTCTCTACCCAGATCACAACAGACCTGTATTTAACAGTATATTTGAACTCACACTTGTTCAAGTTTCCATCTGTCATATCCCAGAATTTCACCAAGTCAACTCCAACCACCTCCGATACTATTCAAGTCACCTCCGGTGACATTCCTCCGATATGTTTCCTCCGACCACTCCATCTCCTCCATCTCCATTCTTTCCATCCTCTGTACATTATGTTACGTTATCCTTTTTGTGCCTTCGTATCTCTATTTAGTTAGTCTCCATTCTGTCATGCGGTGTTCAGGGTAAGGCGCACAGCTCTAGCTATGTGACAAACCGGCACTGCACTGGTACTTCGCTACTTCCACTCTTCCGATTAGTACTATACTCTTTTCAGACTTTTCTCCTCCATATATAAACTTGTGTTCTCTGTCTTAGTATCTCAGTTCAAATATTGCCTTAGTTCCCACTTCTCCTCTTTCTGCCATTGATCTCATCTCGGCATTCTCTTGTCTGAGTCTTGACGACTCTCCTCCGACCCTTCGACCTTTCGGACCTCTAGTCCACCCCGTTCATAAATTAGCGATATCGGACTTGGGCAAGGGCGCACCACATAAGGTGAAGCCAACGTTGCTCCGACCACAGTACAACTCCGGCATTCCGGAGTCACGTACCCGGGCCCCAGCAGAACCAGACTTAACACCATCCCTTCCCTTCAACAATTAACTATCACCCATGGTGATCCATATTATGCAGACATGATCTTGATCACAAATGCACCAGGTCTTTGACAACAAGTGCACTTTGGCTATGTTAAATCCAGTTCCATGGAGGTCCAGATACTATTCTCTGAAGTGCTAGAGGTATACTGTTTGAAAAGCAACTTCGGCTTCACCTTATGTGGTGCACCCTTGTTTGAGTCTGCTGTCGCTAATTTACAAGAGGGTCAGAGGTCAGAGATTTGAAGGGTCAGAGACGAGTCATCTAGATTCAGGCAAGAGAACACCAATACAAGATCAATGGCGGAAGAGAAGAAAGTGGGTAATTTAGTTGATATTCAAACTGAGATCTAAGCTACAAGTACAAGGGTTTATATATGGAGGACAGAGTTCTGAAAGTAGAAAAGACTAGGGTCATAAAACAGAGGAAACTAAGTACTGTTGCTATGCCAGCAAGTTGCACAGCTGGAGCTGTGCTCCTTATCTGAGCACTGTGATGAGGAATGCAGACTAACTAAACAGAAAACAAGGAACATAGGAAAGTAATGTAAGTGCAAGATATAGAGAATGAATATAGAATTGGATATGGAGAAAAGGACAAGAGACTGTTGGAAGCAGGTTTCTCTGACACCCAGGTCATCCAGGGGCAGAGCGTGCAGTGAGGAAGATATCAAGAAACTGAGTGAGGAAATACTTACCCTTTGTATCTGAGGTTACTGGGTAAAGTCCTGAAGAGTAAAGAGAGTAGAGTGGTCCAAGTGAAGACTGTATTGCTGACTCTGGGAAGAAATCCCTCTCAGAGTCCTGAGTTTATATATGTATAGGATATGCACACAGACCATGTATAATTACCATATCTAGAGGGGATGACACATACACTAGATAAGAGAGAGAAATGCTATTGGTTCTATCAATAGCATCGGCCAATATGTGTCGTATCTTATGTGTCATGCTCAGTTAGCATGATAAGACCGATTCATCTTATTGGTTGATAATCAGGATCATATCCAATTGGACAATTGTATCTATCTATGATGTCATAGATAAGAGTCTAGACTTATGATGTCATTGTCTAGATCATTCTGATATCTAATCTCTGATAAGAGATAAGAGATCACTTCTGGACTTTGTCCAGACCATTGTTATCATGTAATCTATTCACGTGATCAAGTCACATGTGTTCCATGTCATGTGTTAAAGTCACACGAACACGCGATCACAATTTCAACAGAGATCAGAGAAGACTTAGTGATGGAATGTTCTAACTCCGAAGTAAGATAACTGGAGATGGTCATATGACCTCAGAGATGACTGGAGGGGACTTGGTTGAAATCTGAAATGTGACAGTATTCCCCTCTTAGACCTGAACCCCTGAAGGTCATGGGAACCATCAGGAGAGACATGACAATGTGAATTGACTGGAGTGATCAAAGTGGAGTGGTGAAGGGCTAAGTGAGGTGGAATTGGGGTTCAGATTGAATATATAAGGCAGGGAACTTGGCTTTGTTTCTTTTCCTCAATCCACTATCATGTCTTCCATCATGATAACAACCACTACTTTTACTCCTTACCCTGACATTGCCTTCTGGTCTGATGACTGGCTTCAGGAGAACAATGATGACAATGAGGCCTTGGCCCTGGTGAAGCACCAGGAGCATCACTGGCAGGCAATCCAGAAAAAGAAGAAGAAGAAGTGAGAGGAGAAGAAGTGGCATCATCAGAAGGAGAAGGAGTGGAAGAAAAAGAAAGTGGTGGAAAAGGTGAGGCATGAAGTGAAGGAGGCTGAGCATCTGAGGAAGGAGGAAGAGGAAGTCAAGAAGAGGGCTGAGGGGGTTGCAATGCAGCAACACTTCAAAGCACTGAGAGTAAGTGGTTAGACCACATGTCAGGGTTGAGCTAATGTGGAGCAGGGACAGGCACCAGCCCAGCCTAAGCCTCACCTAAAGGGCAAGGGCAAGGCAAGGGCAGTTGAGGAGCCTGTGAAGCAGCCAGAGGACGCCTGCAAGAGGTGTATCTGATTGAACATCCAGTGCACACTGGTGTCGAGGAAGAAGGTGATGTCCTGCATGGCATGTACTGCTATCAAGATGTGGTGCAAATGCCCCAGGCCAACTCTGACTAGGGACAAAGAAGAAGACAATGACAATGAAGTAATGGAGATGGTTGCACCAAAGAGGAAGAGGATATTCATGGGGGCACCACTGAGGAAGAAGGTGAAGATAGACACAGAGATGAGTTTGGCCATTGGCTCCTTGGGGCAGCAAGACTCCCTTTTGGAGCTTGTGTCAGCTACCCAGCAACAGTCCTGGTGACTCACTGACCAGAATGCAGTTTTGCATGAGATTAAGGATATGATCACCCTTCTGGTCATGAGCCAGCAGGAGCTGGTTGCTGCTCAGCTTGAGCAATGGGAGTGAGAGGACCAGGAGCAGTGGGAATGAGAGGATCAGAAGCAAGATGTGGACACTTTGGAGGTGGGAATGCCAGAGTTGGAGGAGCTGGGGTCATTGGCAGAGAAGGCTGCAGAGGCAGTGGAGAAGGGAAAAGAGGCGGAGAAGGAGACAGGGACAGAAGGAACTGGCATAGATGCCAATGTAGATGGGAAGGAAGAAGGGAACATGGAGATGGAGGGCCAGTAGTTCAACCAGCACCCTCCTGTGTACAATAACTAGTGTATTTTTATGTATGTTTCTTTTCTTTTTGTAATTGTAATATCAGAAGAATTGAAATTTGAAGTGAACATAATAAGAGAAAAGGAAAACATATTAGAGCATATTGGAGTAGTATGAAAGTCTAAGAGTCAAAAGAAATCTAAGTAAAGAGAACAGGACAAAAAATATGAGAACCAGGCTTATCTGGATACTAAGAATGGAAGTCAGAGACAAGTTCCGATGCATGGTCAAGTTGTGTCACTAACAACTAGGAAGATTCTTCATTGGTACCTTCATAGCTGGACCACTGGACTAGGTATAAGATTTTACATTGCTTTTTTCTGAAGTCATTTTTGAAGTTGAGGATCTCAGTGATTTTGTACTCTGATTCACTGTCAACTTCTACTGGAGATGGCAGAGGTTGAATGCAATTTGGGATGGTGTTTGGGGCCACAGGTTCCAGCTGTGAAATGTGGAAGACCAGGTGTATGGCCTTCATGGAATTGGGTAGACATAGGGTGAAAGATAGAGAATCAGCTTGAGCAATAATGGAATACAGACCTAGATTCTTCTTGGAGAGCTTCTTGGAAGGTCAAGTCAAATGGAAGTACTTGACTTTGACAAAAACCTGATCTCTGACTTTGAAGTCTGAAGGAGGAGATTGTTTGGCATCAGCCAATCCTTGATATTGCTGTTGGACTGTGGCTATCTCTTTCCAGAGGAATTGATGGAGAGAGTCAAGATCCACTGAATATTCTCTGGCATGGGCCGATGTCAAGTCATGTTCAGGGTGGACAGAGATATTTGGGTGATATCCCTTGTTGGCAAAGAAAGGTGAAACACTGTTAAAACTGGGTCGGACTTGATGGATGAACTCCATAGGAGCTTCGTGGACTCTGGAGTTGACTGGGTAAAAGGGGGACTTGGTGGGACTTTGGCTTCAGCAACTTGGAGTGGAGTGCTGCACCCTTGTTGAATCATTGGTGATCCTGGATTTCAGAGGATCAGAGAGTAAGGAGAGCACAAGAAGAGTCTGGGTTGTCTACATTAGTCAGAATGAAGATGCATTGCTTTGATAAATGGTCAACTACAGCTAGGATGGCAGTGTGTCCAGAGGAAGCTGGGAGTTGCCCAATGAAATCCATGGAGATTGAATTCCACAGTTTCTCAGAAATTGAGAGCTGTTTGAGAAGACCATAGGGCTTGTGACAAGGAACCTTTGCACAGACACAGGCTGTAGAAGAAGTGATGTACTCATTGACAAATGTCTGGATGCCTGGCCAAGTGTATTCACAATGGATTAGTTCCAGAGTGCAATTCTGCCCGAAATGGCTGGAGATGGGATGGTCATGCTTGAACTGGAGCCAGAGGTCATTGATGTCAGGGATATACATTCAACCATCAAGATGGAGGAAGCCATAAGTATCTATGGTCCAGCAAGAAGTGGGGGTAGAGTCAGATAAAAGATTAGAAGGAAAAAGATGGATTGCAGCTAGTGGGTCCAAAGGAAGACCAGTGAGGATGTCGCTGTAAAGCTTTTCAAGGTCAAAGAGGATGCTAGCCTAAAGGACTGGATAAGCAAGGTAGGTAGCTTGTAGGGATACTATCATATCTCTAATCCTAGCCAACTCCAGCCCTCCAATCCTCAACTCCTGTTATCCACTTTCCAGTTCCTCCAGTACTCTGGTACTTTGCTTTTTTGATTTCTCTGACCCTGTGTCTGCACAGCTCTGGTCATGTTTTCTTTCCATCTCCATTTTCCCAGCTCCAGATATTTACATTCCCATTATTGCTTTTGTATACTGCCTTCAATCTCTGTATATATAGTCTTGTAGTGTCGCTTATACAGTACTTTAGCTAGTTATCAACCTAGATGACTTAAACGACTCAGACAACTCAGATCCCTCTGTCCCCTCTTGTGCTCTCCTTACTCTCTGATCCTCTGAAATCCAGGACCACCAATAATCCAACAAGGGCACAGTGCTCCACTTCAAGTCGCTGAAGCCAAAGTCCCACCAAGTTTCCCTTTCATCCAGTCAACTCCAGAGTTCACGGAGCTTCTACAAAGTTCATCCACCAAGTTCAACCTGGTCTTAACAGACACAGTGAGTTGCTCTTAGGTAAATACCAGTCAGAAGTTGTGTGGGTTCATGTGAATATAGTTCTTATCCCTCTCTTTGGGATAGATATTCCAGCATTGAGTAAGGGCATCAGGCTTCTTGTCAAGACAGCCAGGTCAAAACCAGACCACCATGTTGAACTGTGACAAATATTCAGATCAATGGGCTTGCTGCTGGGTAAAAAGTTTAGTCATGGCAAAATACTCAAGATTCTTGTGGTCAGTGACCACATCAATGGAGGTACCAGAACCTTTGAGGTAATGACACCAGAATCAGAACGCTTCATGAATCACCAAAAGCTCCTTATTGTGGATATCGTAATTCAACTCTGGGAATGTCATTGTGCAAGAGTAGTAGGCCACTGGCCATACTTTATTGTCTGGACATTTGATAAAGAGAATGCCAGTAATGGCATAGTCAGAGGCATCAGTCTCAACAATGATGGGAGCATTGGGGGTCCAGTGAGTAAGGATAGAAGCAGAGGTAAAGGCAGTTTTAAGGGCATTGAAAGCAGAGCAACAGGTGTTAGTGAATTGCCAGGGAACTCCTTTGTGAATAAGGTAAGTAAGGGGAATATGATATCAGAGTAGTTGTACAATCACACAGATGTCAAGCAGACCAGTGAAGATAGTATTAACAAACCATTGGAATGCCACCAGATCATTTGTAAAACCAAATGATATGATATGGAAGGCAGTTTTTCATTCATTACCCTTGGCAATGCAGACCAGGTGATACATATGCCAGAGGTCAATCTTGAAGTAGATCTTAGCAAAGCTTGAGGCATCAAGAAGATTGGAAATGCAGGGAAGTGGATAGTGATCTTTCTTTGTAATTTTATTTCAGATCTCTGAAGTCAATGCAAAGGCAGAGAAAACTATTCTTCTTGCAGACAAAGAGAACTGGAGCTATGTAAGCAGAGGAAGAGGATTGAATAAATCCAATGAAGAGGTGTTTATCAAGGAAGGCACCAAGGGACTTTAACTCAGACAAGAAGAGGGAGTAGGTGGCACTGAGAGGAGGCAAGGTACCTCTTATAAATCAATCTTCAAATTGTATTCTCAGTGAGAGGTGAGAGTGTCAGCTCACTGCTTACTGAACATATTGGTGAAGTTGTGATAGTCCAGAGAAACTCTGGAGAGATTGATTTCCTCAGGAGATTGGGTTGCTAAGGCTCAGAGATCACCTTTCCTAGGACGAAGCTGCAGGCTAAATTGGATGGAACCTTGTAGGCAACAAGCCAATGCAAAAGCCAGAGTGTTAATGAGCATGATTGGCAGTGCCTTGTGATTGGAGAATCTCAGTGTATCAGAGATAGGGGAAATGACTGGAGGTGGTGAAACCTTAGGTGTTGAGGGTGAGCTCGGAGGTGCTAGACTGGACTACTGAGTAGAATGGAAAGAAATATGGTTTGTAACCCAGTCAATCAATGAATTGAAGTGGGTAAGCCAGTTGTGTCCTAGAACTAAGGAATAGGAGCCATCTAGTGGAGTGACATGGAACATCATCAGAGTAATATCACTGGAGGAAAAAAGAATGGAGAGGTCAAAAGCCTGAGTAATTGTCAAGTTTGAGGTGCCATCAAATAGATGGAGAAGAAGAGGCTGAACTGTATAGGTGGACAGATTATGTTTATTCACAAAAGATGTATCTATAAAATAAGAGGATCTGGAGTCTACAAGTGCTGGAAATGTAGAAATATTGTGAAAGACTAAAGAATTGAAGGGCATAAGTGATCAAGGGTCAAAAAAAGCAGATGCATTGAGACAAATCTCCTTGGGTGCACATATGGTATCAACATGACCATCCAGCTATATGAAGCTTTGGAGGTCACACTCTATTTTTTTGCCTCAGTGGAGGCCTCCAGTTTAGCTTCTGAAGTTGGTTTAGTGGCATGCACTTTGGATGTCTGAGAAGTGGACTTGGAGCAATCCTTTGCAACATAACCACTTTGGCCACAGAACATGCAGAGATTGTTATTGAAGTGTCGTTTCCATTCAGCAGCGGTCAGCTTGCCATCTTTACTGAGCTTTGACAAGAAGTCGGGTTTTGGCAGGGAGATATGGGAGGAGTCAGAGATGGGGGACATAGTGGCAGACTTGCCCTTTGATGAATTGTTATGATTGTTGGGCTTGTTACTGCTGGATTTGTTGTTAGATGAGGACTTGTTATTGGAGAACATTTTCTGGGGGCCAGATGGCTTCTGTTGGTAACTAACCTCAAACTTTCACTTCTAGTAACATACATTGATAGATTGCACAAGGTGTCAGAGGTCAGCAAGGGTGTCAGGCTTGCCAACTCAGGAGACTTTGTCCTTGATTCAGTTCAGGAGATCCTTGTAGAAGTGGTACTGAAGTGCACTGCTACCACACATAGTCCCGGACTTGAGAAGTGAGCCAGTTGAATTCCACCATGCACTTGTTAATACATTGGATGTCCTTCATCATCAGATTGTCTAATTGGTATTCTGCATCTCCCACTGGGTCATGTGGGCTAAATTTTTCCTTCAACTCAAGTATGAAGTCCCTATAACTATCCATCCAGACTGGATGGGTGTCAGGATCTCTGATGTTGAGGAGGTCGGATTTGAACCAGTTGAGGGCCATATCTTTCAGATACAACTATGTGTATGAGACTTTGTTGTGATCAGTGTTACACTTGCACAACATCCAGTCTCAGTGTGTCCTCAAAGGCAACATAAGGTCCTATAGAAATCCTGGGGGTTTCACTGCTGAGACTTGAAACTCAGGCAGGAGTGAGACTAAACACTACATATAATTGCACAGATCTAGCTGCAAAATGTATATGATAACTAGTAGGTATTTATACAGGTCAGAAACATCTTGGAATGGAGAGTAGATAGAATGGAGCACATGTTATGGTACAACAGCCTCATGGATCAATGAATGGAAATGGAATAACACTATCATCAAAAGGAGGATGACAGGGGGAGCAGAGGTCCATGACAAAAGTGACTCTGGAGACACATGTTCTTAGTTATAAAAGAGGAATGTGTCATATCCCTAATCCTAGCCAACTCCGGCCCTTCGATTCTCAACTCCTGTCCTCCACTTTCCAGTTCTCCAGTACTTCGGTACTCCACTTTTTTGATACATTCTAGTTACATTATGCTTGATTCTCCTTATGTACTAGTCTCACCTTTTAGATTTCTCCAACCCTGTGTCTGCACAGCTGTTAAGTGTGGGTCCATTCGGGGTCTGGGCAGCGAACTCTGGAGTGCCGGAGTTGGTCGGAGAGGGTAGGGACTTTGGCTTCACCTTATGTGGTGTGCCCTTGTCCAGTTTCATTGTTCCTAATTTATGAGGGGAGTGGAGTGGAGGTACAGAGTGACCAGAGGTCAGAGGAGAGTCATTAAGACTCAAGCGAGAGAACTTGTTGACGAGTTCAATGATGGAGAAGGGAGCAGAGGACGGAACTAAGTTGATATTCGAACCGAGGAGCTAAGACATATTACAGCGGATTTATATACAGAGGTTGAAGTCTGAATGTAGTAAAGTCAGGGTCGGAGGGACAGAGAAAACTAAGTACCGCTGCTGTGCTGGTCAGTCGCACAGCCGGAGCTGTGCACCTTATCCTGAGCACCGCAGTGATGAAATGGAGACTAACTACAAAGAGAACAAAGGGAAACATAACATAATGTACATGAGCGCAAGAAGTAAAGTGGACATGAAGTAGCGGAGGACATATGGAGCGGAAGAGCAGAGATAATGCACACAGAGGAGCAGAGGGGATTTAGCAAGAATTTGGAATATGACAGTATCCCCCTCTTAGGCCTGAACCCCTGAAGGCCAAAGCGATGGCTAGGTCTGTCCATGTGGTAAGTGAAAATGTGACAGGGTGAATATGTGATGTGAAGGTGTGCACAGAGTGGACAGCAAAGTGTCATCTAAGCAGTTGTGGAGCGAAGTCAGAAATTGCCGATGGGGGCCATATAAGGCAGGGGTTGTGCACTTTGACTCTCTAACTTTCATCCCATATCTTCTACTCCCAATGACATCACCAACATCTGTACATGGGCTGACGTGTATCTCATGGAGGACAAGAATGAGGATGACAAGGTATTCGAGGCAAAGATGGCAGAGCAGCGACAATGTGTGAAGGTGCAGAAGGAAGAAGAGCACCAATGGGCAGAAGAGAAGGCACGAAAGCATTGGGAGGAGGAAGAGTGGGCATGGTGTGAGGCAGAGGAGGCTGAGTGTTGCAAATGCAAAGAGGAGGAGGCTGTGAGGTGTTGCATGAAGGTGATTGCAATGGAGCAGCATGCAAAGGAGAAGGCATCAGAGGTGACAGATGTGGATGCAGGGGTAAGTGCATCCTTACGGAGATGGGCTACACTAACTACCCAACAGGATGAGCAGATGCCACTGGTCAGCCCGCTCAAGCCCTGCCAAAAGGGCAAGGGCAAGGAGAAGGCGACCAAGCCATGGATTGACCACACGCCAGATGTATGCTACCAGTGCCACTGCCTCAATATTGAGTGCATGCTGGCACCAGGAAGGAAGGCATCATCATGCATGGTGTGTGTCAGCATCAAGCAGTGATGCAAGTAGCCAATGGACAATGATG
>JBBPMJ010000606.1:0-19377 GCA_038090255.1 Austroboletus niveus | reverse complement strand
CATAAACTTGGACTTTGCCAAAAGGAACAACCTACCCATGGAAAGAATAGCACGACCCATCAGAGCTATCAACGCAGATGGAACAACAAATCAAGCAGGACTTATCAGGTTCCGAACTACGATTACTTTTCTCATTGGAAATGTAATGAAAAGCCGAACGTTCCATCTCCTTCCGGCCAGCAAGGAGAATGTCATCCTAGGAATGAACTGGCTTAGGGAACAAAATCTGGACATAGATTGGACAACAGGAAGAGTAACCCTCCAACTACCAAACCGGGACCGGAAACAAACTCTGAAAGAGGACGAAGAAGATGAAAGAAGATACCTCATAAGATATCTCCGGAAAGATCCCGATTTCGAGACCCACACATCATACTGTGAAAGATATGAAACCACTGAAGAATATGTCATGAAAACAACACTATCCACAGAACTGGAGATGGAGAAAAAGCAGGAAAAGAAGGAGTTACCAAAAAACTATAGAAACTTCAAAGACGTATTTGAAGAAAACCCCCCAAATGTCCTACCTCCTTCACGAGCATATGATCATACCATCAAATTGAAGGAAACGTTCATTCCGAAAAGAGCCAAAGCCTACTCCCTGTCCCTTCCTGAACAAGAGGCCTGTAAAAAGTTCATAGAAGAAAATCTAGCAAACGGACAAATCAAACCATTGCAATCACCCCAAGCAGCACCTTTCTTCTTTGTTGATAAGAAGGATGGAAAACTCCGACCCTGCCAAGATTATAGATACCTCAATGAGCATACTATAAAGAATGCCTACCCCCTACCAAACATCCAGTCCATCGTCGAACAAATAGGGAACTCAACCATCTTCACCAAAATGAACATCCAATGGGAATATCACAATATACAAATAGTACCAGAAGATCAATGGAAAGCAGCCTTCATCACCCCCTTTGGACTGTTCAAACCAACTGTAATGTTCTTTGGGTTATGCAACTCTCCGGCCACTTTCCAGGCCTTCATGAATGACACTTTTGGGGATTACCTTGCGGAAGGATGGCTAATTATCTATATGGATGACCTAGCCATCCATTCCGCTGATCCATCCGAGCATAAGGAAAGAACTATCAAAGTTCTAGAACAACTTAAAAGCCTAGGACTTAGGTGCAAACTCCAGAAATGCACCTTTGACTCTCAGACCATGGACTACCTAGGTCTAACAATTCGACCAGGAGAACTCGCCATGGATATGACCAAACTCCGAGCCATAGAAGAATGGAAACCTTCCAACTCAGTCAAAGCAGTAAGATCCTTCCTAGGATTTTGCAACTTTTATCAAAGATTCATTCCAAACTTCACTCAAAGAGTCGCCCCACTTAATGAGCTTACTCGAAAAGACAAACCCTGGACCTGGACTGAGAAAGAACAGCATGCTTTTGAGGACATGAAACTGGTGTTCTCTACTTCCCCAGTCTTAAAACAACCGGACCCGGAACATCCATACTTCATAATAACGGATGCCTCACTCCTAGCCACAGGAGGAATCCTGATGCAAAAAGACTCCAACGGCGATCTCCACCCATGTGCATACTGATCTACCACTTTATCAAGTGCAGAACGAAACTACGACATATATGACAGAGAACTACTGGCGGTTATCCATGCTCTTGAAAATTGGAGACACCACCTACTTGGAGCTCGACATGTGGTCCAGATACTCACGGATCACAAAAACCTTACCTACTTCAGAGCCCCCTATCGACTATCATGATGCCATGCTTGATGGCAAATGTTCCTGCAAGACTTTAACCTTGCATTCACACATGTACCAGGAACACACATGGGCTCTGCTGACGCCCTCTCAAGAAAGGATGACATATTCACTGAATCAGACAATGCTGAGGTCATTCTCCTTTCAGATGACCTATTCTGTAAACAGATTGACCTCGCTTTAACAGATAAAATCGCAAAGTCTACTTCTTCGGATCCTTTTGTCCTCATCGCACTCGAGAAAATGTACAATGATACCCCCCACTTCCTAGAACAAAGTTGTCCGACTGGACCTTTGTAGATCAAGAACTCCGTTTCCAAGGACGCCTCTTTATCCCAGAACCCGCCCACCAAAAACTGGTTCATGATTTACACTACTCCCCAACAAGTGGACACATGGGTCACTTCCGAACATTAGCTGCTCTGGAAAAAGATTTCTGGTGGCCAGGAATGTCCACATTTCTGTGACACTTCATCACACATTGTGCTACTTGTCAAGCCAATAAAGTAAACATCCACCCTACATTCCCCCCTCTGATGCCCTTAAACTCGTCTACATCTCGACCCTTTCAACAGATCTCTGTTGACCTTATCTCGGGACTACCCCCTGTCTCTGGATTTGACTCTGTTATGGTCATGGTCGACCATGGCCTTTTGAAGGGGGTAATTTTCTGCCCTTGCTCCAAAACCATCGATGCACAAGGAATTGCCCAACTCTTTTTTGACCATGTGTTTAAAAGATTTGGTTTCCATGACAGAATCATCTCAGACAGGGGTCCCCAATTTGCATCTGTCTTCACCAGGGAACTAGCATGACTACTCCAGTATGACATTGCCCTATCATCTGCCTACCATCCTCAGACAGATGGAGAAACTGAACGAATGAATCAGGAACTTGAAACCTACCTCCGGATCTTCTGCAACGGATCAGCGGATCAGTGGGTTCCGCTCCTTCTATTGGCCGAATTTCATCACAACACAGCAACCCATTCCTCTACTTGGAAATCCCCATTCGAACTGATCATGGAATACCAACCCCAAGCCTACCCACCAATCGGAAAAACATTTGTTCCGGAATTGAAAAATAGTTTAACCAAACTGGAAGACTCTCGAAAAAAGGCACTGGCAGCACATGAACGAGCAAGAATGTTTATGGAAAGATGAAAAAGATCCACATTCACCCCATGGAAAATTGGAGATAAAGTATGGTTGGAAGCAACCAATCTGAAAACAAACTACCCAGCCAGAAAGCTAGCCTCCAAACGTGAAGGACCATTCGAAATTGAAAAAGTAATCTCTCCTGTAGCCTACCAGCTCCACCTTCCCCCAACATGAAAAATCCACAATGTGTTCCATGCCAGCCTACTAACCCCTTATGTGGAAATCTGGAAGCATGGAATCAACTTTTCCCAACCTACCTTAAAACTAATAGACGGAGAAGAGGAATGGGAAATAGACAAGATCATGGCCCATAGGGGAAGGAAGGGAGCCTGCCAATTCCGCATCCAATGGAAAGGATATGGTTCCAGTGATGACATATGGGAACTGGAATCTAACCTCAGAAATGGATTGGAACTTTTGGAGATTTATAAACGATCGAGGAAACTCTGAAAGTCCCCAGAACAAATGACCACATCTCAGGAATACTCCCTCAAAACCCCCCATGAATCCCCAAGACTTCACACCCCCTGTATACCCCCTCTCATGTCCGGAATCTTCATTCCTGAACTACCTTCTGTTTGAGGACATAGACTCCCCCCTATTTTTCGAAACACCCTCCTGGTATCGGTCCTTGAATGCCCAGCCCTCTACCATTACCTCGTCTCACACCCCCTCTACGATAAAGCACCCATCTTCCCCCCCTTATCACAGCCTTTCAATGACTCTCACTCTCTGTCAGACTCAATCACGAAAGAGCTCAAAGAAATCCAACACCAGCAGAATCTCTCGATTATGCAATCGAACACTCTCTGGCTGAGGGACGAATCCAAATTTGCCAAACCCTCACAGACCTTGGCATCTTCAGAATCGTCAATACCTTCTCCAGAGTTGCTCTGGCTCCCTACCTCTGATCACTTCTCTGATCCCTCACCAAAGAACAAGGGGAAAACTACCTCTTGGACCTCGCCCATGATCACCTTGCCATATCGCCCTCTTTCACCCCCATCGTCGAGAAACTTAATGGGACCAGCCATGCCCAGAACCCTCCCATCATGGGAAGCACTGGACCATTGCTTGGAGGAATCGCCATGCCCGAGAGGAGAATTAAAGACACAGTCCTACAAATGGCAGAAGGATTGGCCGCGACCTCACTCCCCCAAACCCTCCAAGTTCTACCCATTCCAGATGGCCTGAAGAAGTCTGTACCATCGGTTGAAAGAAGTGAGGGACAGAGCACGAGTTCGGTCAGAGGAAAAGAAAAAGGAAAGCAGAAAGAAGCATCATCCCCCAACCCCATTCCCATTCCCCCAAGAACTACCCTGGGACCAACTCACAGGACTCGAAAGTCCAACAAACTCGCATGCTTCCAATGTGGAAGTATCAAGCATCTGCAACCTGACTGCCCCATCTACACTTGTCCCTTCTGCCAGTGCAAAGCCCCTGGACATATCCGAAGAGAATGCCTCTCCAACCGATGCTTCTCCTGTAACGGAATGGGACACTCATCTACTGAATGCTTTGACCCAGAGGACTTCAATGATGACAATGTCATCTTCAACGATGGAGATTCTGTGGGAGGTAACTTTAGGAGTTGAAGAGGGTCTTCAACAGATAGAAGAGGGTAATGTTATGAGTAAGCACGATTCCGAGGGACTTGAGGATCCAGGACCACCAGGACCCCCCACTTCTTCCCCACTGGAGTGGAAACCCAAGGACGGACTACCCCTGGAATGTTACTGGACCTTATTCCCTGAAGATTATACTCCATACGGTTATATGGAGATTCCTGTTCTGGACTCACCCTGTTCTTCCCTTCTTCCACTTTCATAGCTCTTGCCATGTGTCTCTAATGCTGTTTTCATCACGGACCTCCACTCCTCCTGCCATCCTCCTTTTGATGGCAGTGTCATCCCATTCTTATCATTGACTCCATGAGGCCGTTGTAATATATCATGTGTCCCGTCCCATCACTCTTTCATTCCAAGATGGTTCTGATCTGTATAAATAGTTAGTAGTTATCCTGTACATTCCCCAGCTAGATCTGCGCAATTATATGCAGTGTTTAGTCTCATCCTGCCTGAGTCTCAAGTCTCAGCAGAGAACCCTTTGAATCTACAGGATTTTGTGTCACCTTTGAGGACACACTGGGACTAGACGTTGCGCAAGCGTAACACTGGTTGGAGTTCCTCTCCCAATTCAACATGATCATCTATTTCCACCCCAGCTGACTTGGCACTAAACCCAATGCCCTCATTAGATGCTGGGACATCTATCCCAAAGAGGGGGATAAGGACTATGCTCAAGTTAATCTGCACAATTTCTGCCCTGTTTTCACCCAAGAGCAACTCACTGCATCCCTACGAGCTACATACCTTGCATTCTCCATCCTCCGTGCAAGTACGCTCTTCAACCTTGAGAAACTCCACAGTGACATTCTCTCCGCTCTCCCATCCGACCCTCTTGCCATGATCCACATGACCAAATCTCCTGACCCTTCCTCCAACCCCATATTCGACACTCCCTCCACTTCCTGCTGGACTGTAGATGCAGATGGTTACCTCTGTCTCAATGGCCACATGTACATGCCTGACATCGATGACTTCTGTCTCTGCATTCTCCGTTTCAAGCACGATCATCCCCTCTCTGGTCATTTTGGTCAAAACTACACTCTGGAACTAATTTGCCATGAATATACCTGGCCAGGCATCTGTATCTTCGTCAAAGAGTACATATCCTCTTGTACTGCCTGCACTCGCGCAAAAGGTCCGAGGCACAAGCCCTATGGGCTTCTTAAACAGCTCCCAATCTCTGAGAAGCCATGAAATTCCATATCTATGGATTTCATTGAGCAACTCCCAGGCTCCTCTGGTCATACTGCCATCCTTATCATCGTGGATCGCCTATCCAAGCAATGCATCTTCATCCCGACAGATGACAAGATGACTTCCCTGGAGTTGGCCAAACTCTTCCTACTCCATGTGTTCTCGAAGCATGGAGTACCATCCCACATCACCTCCAACTAAGGTTCTGAGTTTGTATCTCATTTCTTCCATTCTCTTGGCAAAGCGCTTGATATCCGCCTTCACTTTACCTCTGAGTATTACCCCGAGGATGGCGGACAGACTGAGTGGATGAACCAGATGCTGGAACAGTACCTCTGTGTTTATTGCAACTATCAGCAGGATAACTGGGCTGAACTCCTACCCCTTGCAGAGTTCATCTACAACAATGCTCTGAATGCAACTACTGGCATTTCTCCATTCTTTGCTAACAAGGGTTACTACCCCAACATCTCCATCCACCCCGAATGTGATCTCACCTCTGCCCATGCCAGAGAATACTCGGTTAACCTCGACTTCCTCCATGAATTCCTCCATGAAGAAATAGCCGCAGCACAGAAGTGATACCAAGGATCTGCTGACACGAAGTGATCTCCGGCCCCTGACTTTAAAGTCAGAGATTTGGTCTTTGTCAAAGCAAAGTATTTCAATTTGACTCGTCCGTTTAAAAAGTTCTTTGAGAAGAATTTAGGTCTGTATCCAATCATCATGCAAGCTGGTTCTGTCTCCTTCATGCTCCGCCTTCCCAACTCTATGAAGTCCATTCACCCAGTCTTCCACATCTCACAACTTGAACCTTTGGTCCCCAATAGCATCCCCAATCATGTCCAACCTCCACCTCCTCCGGTTGAGGTTGATGGCAAACCTGAGTATGAGATCTCCGAGATCCTCGACTCCAAGATAAACCATTGGCAAAAGACTTGCAAGATACTCTACCTAGTCTGTTGGTCCAGCTATGAAGGTACTAATGAAGAAACCTTCTGGTTACTTGCGATGGAATAAGATCACGCATCAGAACTTGTCGCAGAGTTTCATCTCTGGTATCCAGATAAGCCTGGTCTCCATATATCTTGATTCTGTTTTCCTCCGCTTACTTAGATTTCTCCCGTCTCAGTTTTCTCCATTTAGTTAGTTCCGACAATATCTCCATATAAGACCTCTGCTATATTTCCCTTTTTGATTTCACTCTGTCTCAATTTCATTGATCATATTACATTAGACAAAGAAAAGAAAAGAAAAAACATTATACAAACAAAAAAGAAAACTACAATTACAAAGTCCTTAGAGCCTTACTGCCCACCCATCTCCACATCCTCTCCTTCGGCATCCATCTCATCTCCAGCACCGCTCTTCTCCACCTTGGTCCCTTTCTCCTCCATCTGGACCTCCACCTCTTCCTCCGACTCCTCCAAGTCCACCACCTCCACCTGTGTCCCCTTGGACATGTGGTTCTTCATCTTCTGCCACATCGCTAACACTTCTCCCTTGTACCCCAGATTCTGAATGGCCTGCACTATGTTTTGCAGCTGCATCCTCTGATTTTCTTGGTTGTACTGGTTATGCGCCGCTTCTTTCTCCCACTTCCTTGTGTCTTGGCACTGGACCTGAACCAGGTCGTGGATGACCTCGGCAACTTCCATCATCACACTGGCAAGTTCTGTCCACAGCCTATTGTCATGCATGCACAATGTTCAGCCTCAATCCAGTATTTCCTTTAAGAGGCAAGACAAAGTCCTATAGAGGTCTGATAATGGTTGCTCTGCTGAGGCTCAATACTCAGACAGGAGAGACTAAACACTGTGTATAATTGCGCAGATTTAGCTAGGGAGTACAAAGGAAGTAGCAACTAGTTATATATCCCCAAGTCGCCAATAGGAAGGGAGCAGGACTCCGTAAACTAAAGGAGGAGAGACAACAAAACAATGATAAGACAATATAGATGGCCCATGTGACACAAGAATGAGATTGGAGAATGAGATCTCGGAAGAGTGAGATCAGGGGAGAGGGGTCCATAATGAAAAGTAAGAGACTAGAAAGGGAAATCCTCATCAGAGATAATTGGGATTATTATGGAATCCTCTAACATATAATCCGAGGGGAACATTGTCCATAGTGGGCCCTCAGGGAGGTATTTGTATAAGTCCACTGGACTTGTAACATTACCTTCTTTGTAAGCTTGAAGAGCCTCTTCAAATCCAATCTCCTCTGGCAGAGTCTCTGTCATTGTAGTCCTCCAGTCCGACACATTCAGAGAAAGTATGTCCTTTACTGTGACAAGTGGTGCATCTATTGTTGGGGCAGTCTCATTGAATGTGTCCAGGTTTGTAGACATGACAAAAGGAGCATTGGTAGATGGGACAATGGGGTCAGAGGTGAGAGGTACTTCCACATTGGAAGCAGGTGAGTTGGCCATTTCTTTTGAGATGTCAGAATGGTCCAGGGACGGGAAGGGAGTCGGGGCTTGGGGTTTTCTCTCTGGTCTTTTCCTTCCCTTTAAGGTTATGCTTCTTTTCAGATTGGCTTTCTTTCTTCCAACCTCTTGGACTTGCGTGAGCCTCTTGAACAGGCTTTGACCTATCTGATGGTAAGGAATGAACTGGGGAGGTTTGGGGAAGGGAGGTCACAGCCAGGTTTTCAGCCATTTGTAGGGCTGTTTCCCTAACTCTCCTCTCGGCCATGGCGATTCCTCCCAGAATTGGTCTGCATGATCCCATGATGGGGGGATTCCTGGCATGGCAGGCCCCATCAAAGCGCTCGATGATGGGGGCAACTGTAGGGGATACAATAGATTCATTCCAGGGGGAGTCGGCAAGGTAATCTCTTCCTTGGGTTTCGGTAAGGGCTTGGAGGATAGGTCAGAGATAGGAAGCCATTGCGAGTCAGGGGAAAGTATTAATGAGTTGAAAGACTCTCACATTGGCCAAGAGTTGGGCCACCTGAATTCTTGCCTCAGCGAGAGAATGTTCAATGGCATAGTCCATGGAGTCAGCTGAGGTAGGATTGGATCGAGCTTGGTCAAAGTTGAGCCTGATGACCAGGGAGATTCATTGAAAGGTTGAAATAAGGGGAGGAATGAGGGGTGCTTCATTATAGAGGGGGTGGTTGATCAAGATAGAGAAGAGGGTGGGGCATTTGAGTACAGATACCAAGAGGGTATTTCAGAAAACAGTGGGGAGTTGGTGTCCCCTAACTGGGGGTAGTTTGGGGACAAAGATTCCAGACTGGAGGGATGGTGGGGCTGGTGGGGATAGTCTGGGGGATTCATGGGAGAATTCAATGGAGTATTCTTTTGCAGAGGAGTAACGGGACATTTCTGTTAGATTTCCAGGCCTCTTGACCCTTTATAAGCATTTACCATCTCTTGGGAGTTTGTCAGGTTGGTTTCAGGTTCCCAGGTGTCATCCCCCAATCCGTATCCTTTCCACCTGATGCGGAATTGTCGGGACCCCTTTCTTCCCCTATGGGCAACAATCTTGTCAATTTCCCATTCTTCTTCTCTGTCTATTAGCTCTGACAGGGGATTTATGTATCCAATCCTGTGTTCCTGGGTTTCCTTAAATGGAGAGAGGAGAGCTGCATGGAACACGTCATGGATTTTCCATGTTGGGGATAAGCGGAGTCAATAGGATACTGGGGATAGCACTTGTTCAATCTCAAAAGGTTCTTCTCTCTTGGGGGCGAGTTTTTGGGAGGGGTAGTTCATCTTTAGATTGGTGTTTTCTAACCAAACCTTGTCCCCTACTTTCCAGGGAGTGAATTTGGTGTTTTTCCGTCATTCCATGAATAACCTTGCTCTCTCATGTGTGGCTTGTGCTTCGGAGTGGGCTTCCATCAATGCCGAAAGACAGAATTCTAAATTGGGAACAAAGGTTTTTCCGATAGGTGGGTAAGCTCGAGGGGAGTAACCTAATAATAGTTCAAATGGGGATTTCCTGGTGATGGAATGTACAGCTGAGTTGTGGTGAAATTCCGCCAGGGATAGGTAGTTGGTCCATTTCTCAGGGAAGTTGGCACAGAATATAAGAAGATAGGTTTCCAGTTCTTGGTTTACATGTTTTGTTTCTCCGTCAGTTTGAGGGTGATATGTGGAGGATAGTGCTACATCATAGTGGAGTAGGTGGGCTAGTTCTCTGGCGAATACAGAGGCAAACTGTGGGCCTCGGTCCGATATGATTTTGTCATGAAGTCCGACCCTTTTGAAGACATGGTCCAAAAAGAGGTGTGCTACTCCAGCAGCATCGATCATTTTAGTACAAGGGCAGAGAATTACCCCCTTCATAAGATCATGGTCGACCACAACCATAACACTGTCAAATCCCTGGAAGAGGGGTAATCCGGATATGAGATCAACTGATATCTGTTGGAAAGGGAGAGTTGCCTTTGAGGAAAGAGGGAGTAGAGGGGGGCGAGTGGGGTGGATGTTAACCTTTGAGGCCTGATAGGTTGGACATCCAGTGATGTAATGTCATACGAACAAGGTCATTCCTGGCCACCAGTATTCTTTTTCAGGTTAGCAAGGGTTTGAAAATGTCCCATGTGCCCAATGGCTGGTGAGGAGTGTAGTTCCTTGACGAGGGATTGTCAGGCTTCTTCTGGAATATACAACCTATTTTTAAAATAGAGTTGTCCTTCATCAAAGGACCAATTGGTCAAGGTGGATCATGGGAGAGGAGGTATGCTTCGATACATAGCTTCTAATGCTTGTAATATGAAGGGGTCTTTGGTTGTGGAAGAGTGGATTTTCTTGGTTAATGCCAGGTTCAAGGAAGAGATGAATAGTTCATCTGGTAGTAGGATGACATCGGCATTATCATGGGTGGTATCTATTTCATCTTTGCGGAATAGAGCATCGACAGGGCCCATCTGTGTTCCAGGTAGATGGGTGAAAGACAGATCAAAGTCTTGGAGGAACATTTGCCATCTGGCATGACATTGGGATAACCTTTGGGGAGTGCGAAAATATGTAAGATTTTTGTGATCAGTGAGAATGTTTACAGGGTATCATGCTCCTAATAGATGGTGTTGCCAGTCTTCCAGAGCATGTATTATGGCCAGTAGCTCCCGATCATAGATGTCATAATTCCTTTCAGCGGAGATAAGGGTGGCAGATTGATAGGCACAGGGGTGTAATTCCCCATTTGCATCTTTCTGCATGAGGACTCCTCCAGTTGCTAAGAGGGATGCATCCGTCATAACATGAAAGGGTTTGTTGGGATTGGGTTGAGCTAGGACTGGGGCAGAAGAGAAGATGCGTTTCATTTCATTGAAGGCTTGTTGTTGGGATTCTCCCCAGTTCCAGTTGGTCATTTTGTGGGTGAGGAGATTTAAGGGGTTTACTTTCTGGGCAAAGTTGGGAATAAATCTTCAGTAGAAGTTGCAGAATCCCAGGAAGGATTGAATAGCTTTTATGGAGGTTGGGGGTAACCATTCTTCAATTGCCTTTATCCATAGCAATAAGACCGGGTTGAACAGTGATTCCTAAGTAGTCCATGGAATCTTGGTCAAAGGTGCATTTCTGGAGTTTGCATCTCAACCCTAAAGTCCTCAACCATTCCAATACTTTCATCGTTCTTTCCTCGTGTATTCTTGGCTCAGAGGAGTGAATAGCAAGATCATCCATATAGATGATGAGCCATCCTTCGCCAATGTAGTTAGAAAAAATGTCATTCATGAATGCCTGGAAGGTAGCTGGGGAGTTACACAGCCCAAAGAACATGACTGTTGGTTCAAACAGTCTGAATGGGGTGATAAATGCTGCTTTCCATCAATCTTTGGGGACTTTCTGCATGTTGTGATATCCCCATTGGATGTCTAATTTGGTAAAAATAGATGATTCTCCAATTTGTTCAGTAATGGTCTGGATGTTTGGCAAGGGATAGGCATTTTTTATTGTATGCTTATTGAGATATCAATAATCTTGGCAAGGTCTTAGCTTCCCATTCTTTTTATCCACAAAGAAAAAAGAAGCTGCTTGGGGGAATTGGGATGGTTTTATTCTTCCATTTGCCAAGTTTTCGTCAACAAACTTTCTGCATGCCTCTCTTTCAGGCAGGGAGAGAGGATATGGTTTGGCTTGTCGTGGGAGGAATCCATCTTTCAAGTGTATTGTGTGGTCATAGGATTATGATGGGGGGAGTACATTTGGGGAATTTTACTCAAATACATCTTTGAACTGTTGGTAGTGCTTTGATAGAATTTTCTTTTCTTTTTCTTTGTTCATTTCGATTTCGGTGGACAGGGTAGTTTTCATGACATATTTTTCTTTAGTGTTGTAACGGGTTTGGTAGTTGTGAAGAATTTCTAAATCAGGATCTTTTCATAAGTACCTGATTAAATATCTTCTTTTATCTTCCTCGATAAGGTTTAGTCTGTGAGGGATGACTTGTTCCGTTCTGATGGTTACCATTCCCATGGTCCAGTCTATTTCTGGGTTCTGTGTCCAAAGCCAGTTCATCCTGAGAATGATGTTTTCCTTGCTAGCAGGGAGTAGGTGGAATTTCTGGGTTCTTCAATGATTTCCAATAAGAAAGGAAATGGTGGTTTGATATCTTATAAGGCCTGCTTGATTAGAGGTTCTGTTATGCTTGTGCAACGTCTAGTCCCAGTGTGTCCTTAAAGGCGACACAAAATCCTGTAGATTCAAAGGGTTCTCTGCTGAGACTTGAGACTCAGGCAGGATGAGACTAAACACTGCGTATAATTGCGCAGATATAGCTGGGGAATGTACAGGATAACTACTAACTATTTATACAGGTCAGAACCATCTTGGAATGGAAGAGTGATGGGACGGAACACATGGTATACTACAACGGCCTCGTGGAGTCAATGATAAGAATGGGATGACACTGCCATCAAAAGGAGGATGGCAGGAGGAGTGGAGGTCTGTGATGAAAATAGCATTAGAGACACATGGCAAGAGCTATGAAAGTGGAAGAAGGGAAGAACAGGGTGAGTCCAGAACAGGAATCTCCATATAACCGTATGGAGTATAGTCTTCAGGGAATAAGGTCCAGTAACATTCCAGGGGTAGTCCGTCCTTGGGTTTCCACTCCAGTGGGGAAGAAGTGGGGGGTCCTGGTGGTCCTGGATCCTCAAGTCCCTCGGAATTGTGCTTACTCATAACAACCAGTGGGCTTGCCAGCAGGTTAGGAGTTTAGTGGTGGCAAAGTACTTGAGGTTTTTATGGTCAGTGACCACATCAACCGGAGTTGTGGAGCCTTCAAGGTAATGTCGCCAGGTGTGGAACACTTCGTGAATAGCTAACAGCTCCTTGTCGTGAGTGTCGTAGTTGAGCTCTGGAGAGGTCAACATCTGAGAGTAGTAGGCAATGGGATGGACTTTTATGTCGGGGCACTTCATGGAAAGAATATCTGTGATAGCATAGTTGGAGGTGTTGGTTTCTACAATAATCAGAGCGTCAGGAGCCCAATGGGTAAGAATAGGAGTGGAAGTGAAAGTGACTTTCAGCACCTGGAAAGCGGAGTGACAGGCATCCGTGAATTGCCAAGGGACACCCTTATGAGTGAGGCAGGTAAGCGGAATGACGATTTCAGAGTAGTTGTGGATAAACCATCTATAGAAATTAGCAAAGCCAAGGAAGAATTGGATGTCCTTGACCTTCTGAGGTTCAGGCCAGTCGAGGATTGACTGGACCTTATCCAGGGACATGGTGAGGCCAGATGGAGACATCCAATAATCTAAGTATTCTGTGGAGTCCATATGGAACTCACACTTCTTGGATTTTGCATAAAGTCCGTGTTTGCAAAGACAGTGGAGAACTTTCTTAACATGCTCCTTATGGGAGGCCATGTCTTTGGAGAAGATGAGAATGTCATCAAGGTACACTATGATGCTAACGTCCAAAAGATCAGCTGCAGAATAGAGTGGAAAGAGATACTGCTTGTGACCCAGTCAATCAACAGATTGTAGCAGGTAAGCCAGTTGTGTCCAAGGACCAAAGCACAGGAGCAATCCAGTAGAGTGACATAAAACATCATCAGGGTGATATCACTGGTTTTGAAAAGGACAGAGAGGTCAATAGCTTGAGTGATGGTGGAATTTGATGTGCCATTGAAGAGATGAAGCATAAGCGGAGAGAGTGTGTAGGTGGAAAAATTGTTCTTATTCACAAAAGTGGTGTCTAAAAAACAGTCGGAGGAGCCAGAGTTTACTAACATGGGGAAAGGATGGAGATCATACGATACAAGAGAGACGAAGGGCATGAGGGATCGGGGATCTGAGAGAGTGGATGCATTGAAACGGAGCTCCTTGGTTGCACATTCGGAGTCAACATGACCATCCAGCCATGTGGAGCCACGGAGGTCGTGCTCTATTTTTTTTACCTTGGAGGAGGCTTCTGATTTAGCTTCTGGAGTTGTCTTGGCAGTGTGTGCCTTGGATGCCTTTGAAGTTGACCATGGGCAATCCTTAGCTATATGGCATTGTTTATTGTTGAAGCAGCAGTTCCATTCAGCAGCAGTCAGCTTGCTGTCTTTGCCGAGCTTTGAAGAGAGGTCAGGCTTAGGAGGAGAGTTGGAGATACCAGAGGTACCAGAAGCAGGGGAAGTGGTGGCGGACTTGCCCTTGGAGCTGTTGCCCTTTGAGCTGCCAGACTTGTTGTTGAACTTGGTATTGGATTTGGTGTTGGAGGATTTGTTGCCTGATGGCTTCTGCTGTCGGTTAATTTCGGACTTATGTTTCCAATAATGTGTGTCGATTGATTGCACAAGATAACGGAGTGTGGTAAGTGTTGCGGGCTTGCCGATGCGGGAGATTTCATCCTTGATTCTGTCTGGGAGGCTATTGTAGAAATGGTGATGGAAAGCACCTTCTCTATAGCCATGGACTTGCAAAGCGATCCTATTGAACTCCACAACATACTTGTTAATACGCTGTATATCCTTCATTGCGAGGTTGTCGAGCTGATGCTCGGCATTTCCAACAGGGTCATGAGGACCAAAATTGGTCTGCAACTTGATCATGAAGTCCCTATAATAATCCATCCAGCAAGGATGGAATTGAGGGTCCTCTGCATTGAGGAGGTTGGGTTCGAACCATTCTAGGGCAATGCCCTTGAGGTAAGACTGTGCAAATATAACTTTGGCACAGTCCATCCTAAAGGCCCTAGGCTGGTCTTGGAAGTTCAGCTTGCACCAAACCAGGAACGTATGGAGTTTCTGAGGCTCCGTGCTGTCAAACTGGTCAGGCTTGTGAACCTTGGTCCGCTGGCTTCTGGACTCGGCGGGACAGCGATTGGCATGTAACAGTCCATGGATGGCATCAGCCAAATTGGTGAGTGTGTCCTGTGGGATCAGAACATTTTCATCTTTGTCTTCATTGCTGTTGTATCTATTGCCAGGGTCAGGGTCATCGCCGGGTCCTGGGGGACTGCCAGTGAGGTAGTCATCATCATCATTATCTGGCAGGTTAAGTTCGTCTGGGTTAAACCTGTCGGACTCATGGTCTGATGGTTCATTGTCATATGGAGGAGGACAACAGCACCATGGTGTGTTGAATCCACCAGGTAGAGGCTGTTTGGTGCAGGAGCTGTCTGTTTCGTCACCTTTGTTGGTGACTTCTTTGATGCGAGTGCCTGGGATTGGAGACCTCAGTTGACAATGTGCCTGCAATGTGTAAGTGAAAGTCTGATGGGCAGAGAAACTGTGGAACTCATCGACGACAGCTGATCTGGGATGTGAACTGGCAAAGAACAATAACAGATGGTATAGTGGTGAAGCAGCTGAAGCATGCTCGTTGTCTGAGGCCTGGTGCATCCGTGATCAGGATAACAGAGCGCAGGGCAAAGGGCTGCATGGAGTAAGAACTCCAGTCGATGTGATAAGAGACTAACATTTACCTGCACAGAGTAATAACTATGGTATAGGTTAAGTAATGAATGTGTGTGAGTACGAATAGGACAGCTTACCTCCAGTCGACGTAATAAGAGACTGGAGCAAAGCATATGCACGGTGTGGCTGATGTTGAGTATGTACGAAAAAGGAAAGTTATGTAATGACTGCGGTATGCAGTCTGACTAGTCTTCAACACAGGATCGCATTTGCATGGTATGTGTGGCCATGGGTGATTGTTGATTGTTGGAGAGAAGGGATGAGAACTCAGACAAGCATGAGTTTGAATATACTGTTAAGTACAGGTCTGTCAGGATCTGGGCAGTGAACTCTGGAGCACCGGAGTTGATCGGATGGGGTAAAGACTTTGGCTTTACCTTATGTGGTGTGCCCTTGTCCAGTTCCATTGTCCCTAATTTACAAGGGGAGCAGAGTGAAGGTACAGAGTGATGCGAGATCAGAGGAGAGTCATCAAGACTCAAGCGATAGAACTCATTGACAAGCTCAATGACAGAGGAGAGAACAGAGGATGGAACTAAGTTGATATTCAAACTAAAGAACTAAGACATGTTACAGTGGATTTTATATATGGAGATCAAAGTCCAAATGTAGTAAAGTCAGGGTCAGAGGGATGGAGGAAACTAAGTACTGCTGCTATGCCAGTTAGTCACACAGCTGGAGCTGTGCTCCTTACCCTAAGCACTGCAGTGATGGAATGGAGACTAACTACGAAGAGAACAAAGGGAAACATAACATAACATACATGAGTGCAAGAAGTAAAGCAGACATGGAGTAGTGGAGAACATATGGGGCAGAAGAGCAGAGATGATGCACATGGAGGAGCAGAGAGGACTTAGTGAGAATTTGGGATATGACAGTTCCATCTGCATTGATGGCTCAGATGGATTGTACTATTCTTTTCATAGGTAGGTCATTCCTTTTTGTGAAGTCCAGATTTATGAATGATCCAGTTGCTCTGCAATCGATTAAGGCAGTGGTTTCAGCAGTGGTTCTTTTGGATAGTTCAAGTGAGATGGGAATGAGTATTGATTTTAGGTTACTTGATACTAATACAGAAGAAAAGTTAGGGGGGCAGTAAGCCAACTTCTGTTCCCTCTTTAAAATCTGAAAAACCTTTATTCTTAAGCTTGATTTTTGCAACCATTTCTTCATCCTCCTTTGGATTTTCAAAACATTCTTTGAGTACTCGGAGTACTTCTTTCTTATCTATCTGTTTTTCCTCTAGTTGCTTTACATATTTGTCAATAGGTCCCTTCTTGGTTTCAATGGTTTGAACCCTGGCTGGGTTCCTGGGAGGACGAGATGGAGGGGTTACTTTCTTTGAATGATAGAACATCTGACCTTATGACAGATGAAACACCTGTTTTCTCTGATGTGGCAAGCTCTTTCAGTAGGAGAGAGCATTCATTGTCCTAAGGCAGTGGTTTGAAGGGCATCTATGTCCATAGTGTTTGGGTCCCGGTTGTTGGTTCTTCCATAGTCTGTCCATCCTTTCTGGATATCTCTTATCTGATCCTGTTGCTGAGTGAAGGCAGCAGCTTTCTCAGATCATTTCTTCTATAACTCTGATTCCTTTTCCATTCCAAGGATCCACTTCATGAGATCTGGATCTAATTCCTTCATATAGCATTCAATCAGGGCATTTTGATCTGAGATTCCAGCTTTAGATATGAGAAGTTGGAAGTCTGTGTTGAATTTGTTGAGGGAGTCTAGTCCTTTCCCTTTCATTGAGATTTGGTGTAGTTTTCGTTGGGAATCAGCAGCAGTGTGCTTGTCCAAGAAGATCTTCAGGAATTCCTTTTTGTATTCATTTCAGGTGGCTTTGTCTGGGGCAACAGTTTCAGAGTCAAAGTTTTCATATGCAGCTTCAGCAAACTGCTTCCCTCGCCCTTTTGACATCCTATTGAGGGTGGTATAGATTTTCTTTAGGTTATCATACTTGTCTTTATTCATGAGGAAGTATGCATCCATGGCTCTGATCCAGAATTTGGCATCAGAGGCTTCTCTGGAGAACTCTTCCAGGAGTCCTGCTTTGAGTTCTGCCATTTCTGAGTGATCTGGATTGGGCAGGGGATTACTTGGGGAAGTAGGGGTGTTATGAGTTGAGGAGAGTGGATTTCTTTGAGACAGATGAGATCTTGGTGGAGGAGGAGGGATTCCACTTTGAGCGAAGTGGGGTTGGTTCCTTCTGATGATCTCATAGGCTGATTCTAGTCATAATCATTCCCTTCTCTCTATTTCATCCTCAGAGTCCTTGTAAGGAGGTTCCTTCCTATATCTGTATGAAATAATGGGCAACTGGTGGGAATGCCTTGCTGCATGATAGCAGAGGTATGGGGAGAGCCAGATCTTTTGTTATGCTTACACAGCGTCCAGTCTCAGTGTGTCCTCAAAGGTGATACAAAGTCCTATAGCAATCCTGGGGGTTCTCTGCTGAGACTCGAAACTCAGGCAGGATAAGACTAAACACTGCATATAATTGTGCAGATCTAGCTACTGAACATACATGATAATTGATAAGTATTTATACAGATTGGAATCATTTCAGAATGGGAAGGGGATGGAACAGAGCACATGGTACACTACAATGGCCTTGTGGAGCAATGAATAGGAATGGGATAATACTACCATCAAAAGAGGGATAGAAGAAGGAGCGGAGGTCCATGATAAAAGTAACTCTTGGAACACATGGCTTATATTACAAAAGAGGAATGAGAGAGGAACATGGTGAATCAAGAACAGGGATCTCCACCAATAACATTCTAAGGGTAGTTCATCTTCAGGCCTCCATTCTGATTGAAGAGTTGCAAAGTGTTTTGAAGTTTTCGAGATTCCGGAATCTTTGGAACCACAGGAAGGTAACTCGGAGCCATCAGAACCATGGGGACTGTTTCCAGAACCTTCAGAACCACCAGAATTGTGCTTACTTGTAACACTTACAGTGGCTCAAACAATTTTCCCAGTGTTTGTTTTGCATTAAATATTATTAAACACAATAATCATAAATCTTGCCCTAACATGGTTAGTGTATGAATTATAGTACATACTCTTAGCTTTCTATCCTATAAGATTTAAGAAATTTGAATAAAATTTGATGAAAAATTATTTGACCCATTGTATTTTATGTGTCAAATGATTCTTTACCAATCTTGATGGACAACAATTACAAGGCAGTCATATAAATGAGCTGATTGCAGTAAAGCAGAACATGTTGTAATACAGATGATTTATGTAATCAATGTGCTTTCATTCTATGCCAGGTATATTAGCAAAAGCTCAAATTGGTACAGATTCATAAATTACTATAGACTATTTACAGACTTTACAGATAGTACAGACTTCATAGATACATAGTATAGATATTACAGATATACAAATATATATTACAGGTTTATAAAAAAAATAGCATAATTAAATAACAATTAAATTATATGTGCTAGCAAACAAACTATTCCATTTTTATTCAATTTTATTCTTATACTTTTATTTAATACTATTAGTTTTAATTATAATTATAATTCTTGCTAATTCTAACTAAATCTAAGAATCTCTACTTATTCTATAATTATTACTAATTCTGGTTCTAATTCTTGCTAATGCTAATGCCAATTCTACTAATTCTAATCCTTGCTAATTCATTTTAATCCTACTAATTCTAATCCTAATTATTGCTAATCTAATCCTAATTCTAATCCTGCTATTACTAATCTTAATTCTGGAGGATGAAAATATGTAAATGAAAAAAGAAACAACAAGTAAATGAAAGAGAA